>JAMWYP010000421.1:0-268595 GCA_025563575.1 Acacia pycnantha | reverse complement strand
GACCATAGAGTTGTTCCACTCGCAATATTGGGAACTCAACATGGCGGGGCACTCAAAGCAGGGACCGAGATACCCGTCAGAAGGGATTCCGACTTGTGGTGGCGAGGCGCCCATAAAAGCAATGGGCTCCTACGAGATGATCTCGGCCGCCTTGACTCACGGACCAGGCCCACGAGGCTCGGGCCTGATTGGCCGGAACTAGGAACGGATGGCTGAGATCCCCAAGACTCCTACCACCGGACCCACCCTCGCAGAACGGAGGCTAGTTTCGCTCCTCGGATAGAGGAGAGCCTAACAGGACAAAAACTAGTTCGAGGGATAACGCACTCGCAGGCTTCCTCCTCTCCGGAGTTAGTCGACTAAGAAGATGGACAAGCACTTACCCATCAAGGCAGAGGTTCAAACCTAGAAAGACATAAAAGGATTGATAAGGAGGAGGGGGAACGAGAAGGAATAAAGCTAAGTGGCGAAACACTCCCCAAAGCAAGGACGTAGGTACAAGAACACTAATTGCAACTCACCCGTAAAACCCGAAATCCCAAACACTAATGGCGGAAGAAAGAAGAAGTAGAAACAAAAATTGCGTATATGTATAACGTCAAAATAAAAGCATTTAAAGGTAGAGAAGAACAGACATACCTGTGGGATTCAAAGATTAGAATATTGCAAAGTGAAAGAATCCTGAAAGTGTATAGATTTTTCTCAAGGAGGGGGCAGAGATTTTCGTAAGTGGGGAGAGTTTTCTCTGAAACGAGAAAGGCCGAGATTTTCAAAGTAAAGTGGAGAGGACCACTTGCAAATGAGGTAAGGAGAAGGGAGGGAAGTTCAAATGACACTCAAACGACATGGGCACAAGGGACTATTCACCCTAAAAGGTGGGTAACGTATGACATGCGAGTGGACCATTAAATGCGCACGAAACCTGGAGGCAGCTAGGCGTGGTAGTTGTAACCCATCCCCAATCCGTGAGAGCTAGTGTGTCAGAGTCAATGATGGCAAATCCAGAGGGTTACCTCCAAAATCATGCGAGGCCCACGGAAAGTACTCCGGATCCTCGTGCCATGGTTACTACCTCTAATCTTGAGTCTCGCGACATTACCTTGCACCTCGGAGAGAATGGGGTCGAAACTAAGGCCCAAGAAACCTAACCTGTTGGGACACTGAGTAGTCGCCAAAGGGCCAAGGGCCTCGAACCCACCTCGAATAACCTATCCTAGTATATGACACCCCTACAGCTCAAAGACTTGAACTACTGGTCGGGGCAAACTGTTACTTGACTGCATAAGGCCCAACAAGAAAGATAAGGCACATCCGATCCTATCTAATATCAAGGAGGATCCTAACTCCCACATAATCAAGGAGTATCGCCAGGATATGATATAGCAGTTAGGATACTTGGGCAAGAGATCACGCTAGACCCAGAATATCCTACCTAAGGTATACTCTATAAATACTGAGGTCAAGCCCTAAGGTACACACATTCTAATCTTTGAACTATTTACATACTGTCACACTGTGCACACACGTGTGTACGCTGATCCTACTTTCTTTCTTGGGTGCTTCCTCATCGCATTCAGAAGAGTCCTTAGATCCAATATCGAGCACCAGCCTCATCAGCCGACATCTGTGTTCTACACTAGAACACAATCCATTAACAAGATTTGACCTCTAATCAAGGCAATCCACGTTCGCATCCCTATCAACAACCAGTAGTTTTTTTAAAAAAACACCCAATGCAACATTACTTCCCCTTATGTCCTCTTTTTTTTTTTTTTTTGCTAAATTAAAACTTCAAATCTTTCCTCACTTCACACGCACAACAGGGAATAGAAGGAGGAGAAAGAGTGAAGGCTAAACTTACGCTACACGCCCACTTAGTGACTTGAACAGGAGGAAGAAGATGAACCTAGTGATGCCAAACAACCATCCCTTTAAACCTCGGAAGAACTCCATCTCGAAATAATCACACATTGATGACAAGAAGAAAGAGAATCACAACCATATGCACTAACCCATGATAGAAAAATATGAGAGGAAGATAAAGAATCAATAAAACAAAGCAAGGTCTGAATTCTACCCATTAGAAGTCATAAATGCACATCCACCGAAAAAGAAGGGAAGCAAGACGATGGGGGAAGATGATCGGGCATGCTTGAGAAGTCTCCAGAAACTTTTCTCCCTCTGTATCTTCTTGTATCTACCGTATTTGACGGAAACAGATTATCTCAGACAGTTCTCCACGTCAATCAGTATTTCTTTATCTTATCCATCCAAAAATTGTTCAGAAAGAGAGATATTAGCTGTTTTTAAAAATTTATATTTACCACATGCGTTTTTTAAAATAGAGGGGGTCTGCACCCTTAGATCAATTTGCATAGATAAGATTGAAGATGCCGAGGAACGCCCGAGGAGCTGTCGAGAGCATCCGAACCTAATAAACGGAAAAATAAAATAAAATCTGACGGTGTATTTTTTTTTTTTTCTAAGAGGAGGGCACGGTGGTAGTTTTACAATGAATGATAAGAGACAAAATAAAATAGCAAAAATATAAACCCAAGACCTCATATTTCACACCTATATAATTTTCATTTGTCTTCAAGCTTCCTTTAGTTGGATCACGAACAAGAATTTTATATTTAATATAGAAGATAAGAAACCTATTTACCTCTCATTAATCTCATATATTCATATTCATATTCATAACATAATTATCTTAATTAAAGTTCTGGGTCATTACATTAGCTTTTTCCCTAAAAGTAGCAATTCCTTACCTCAAAAGCTTACTTTATTCAATTAATTAATTCTAATTGATTTTTAAGAATTCTCAAATTGTGTGATCATTACATTCTTTCCCTTATGAAATTCATTCGGTCCTCCGAATTGTTGTTGTTGTTGTTTTCCTTAGTTCTTGACTATGCTCAAATACTAGTACATATCCTCTTTTCTTCATTTCTCACGCAGCTTTTCCTAGTTAATAGTTGTGCAATAATACCTACCAATTCCCCAAACCTCAAGCTCTTTATTTGTCTATATATAATGACCAATGGATTTCATTTATTTGATAAATCTCCGTGTACTCCAACTCTATTAGTTCCAATAAGCTAAGAGAGGTCATGTAAATATTTTGGCATTGACACATTAGCATTGGATAAATACTAGGCAATCCAGATTGTAAGGTCAAACACCAGGCTAGTCTCAACTTCATATTCTGACATATCATTAACCTTTCTCAGTATGAATCATAATATTCTTACATATAGTTTATAGATATACCTTGGATTAAGCCCTATTAAGATTATTAGCGACATTGATTAGCGGTGAGGCAACTGAGCAATGCACCATGTAAGAAAATCTTAAGGATAAGGTATTCAATCGATAGAGAAGAATGGAAACCACATAGCCAAAAATTGAGACTAAGAAAAAACAAAAGCAATCTAGATTAAGTGGGATGAGATAAATCGAGAGTAAAAATAATTGCACACCAACATGCATCATCACATTCACCCACGATGCAAACACGCAAACACATTTATTTGAAAGCGCTGAGGGATCATCCTCTCTTTAAGGACACAAACAAGAATGATATTTGAATCAAAACAAGTTCAAGCGGCCAAGGCCATCAATGGCATTTGATGCTTGCTAGTGTTCAGAAAACCAAATCTCAAGGTTCATGAAGAAGAACCCATATTTTTTTGATCGAAGAAGAACCCATATTGACAACAACAACAATGATCAACATCATAAAGTACTCATAGATCATGCATCATTTGCGGTGATCCTGGAAGAGTGTTGAAGAAGGAAAAATGATAACCTCCCAAACAAATGGAAACTCATACAATCACTGAGAGTGGAAAATGTTGATTGAGAATGCAATAAACAAGTTACAGGCACTTATAACTCAACGTGCTTATTCACTGTAGTGGGATAACATCATATTTGTCAAAAGAGATTTTATATTTGGTCCGTGCAAAGTACTGAAATACAAAATTAGTTATGTTATATATTTAGTTAAAACGAATACACAAAAATTATTAGGTAGAGTAGTTTAGCTAGGAAGACACACATAACTCATGGTCAAGTGGAGCTACCTTGTAATACCCGGATTTTTATTATCCGGGAATATTATGAATAAATTGGATATTTCATAAGTGAAGTTTTGACCTTAAGACTTGTAGAAATATAGGCTATTTTTCCAAGTTTAATTCTAGGAAATTAGGGAATTTAAGGGCCCAAGTTCCAATGATTTTAAAATGCTCCTAAGGGACATAAATAAACTTAGGAAAATTGAAAAATCTAAAATAATGCAAGAGGACATGGAAACGTAAATGTCAAGATAAAGGTTATGAGGTAATTATAATTCTAATTAAGAAAATTAGAAACTATTGATAAGGAAGAAATTAGGTAATTATTGGCTAATTACTTATTTAAGCAAAGGAAATTTATGAATAATTATGTAAAACCCTAAAATTAGTGGTTTTTGGCTTAAAATTAGTAAAAATATATTTTCTAATTAATTGGAAATTTTGGGGAAAAATGGATGAGTTTAGGTATTTTTAAGCTTCAAATACAAAAATGAGCCAATTAGGTAATTTTGTGGAATTTTGGGAAAATTAAAATAAATAAATCATTAAATAATTAATTAAATAAAAATAAATATTTACAAAATAATAAAGGGCCAGCCGAATTAGTGCCCAAGAAAAAGGGGAAAAATAAAATAAAATGAAGATAATATCAAATTTATTATGTGAAGATATTTTGTATTATTATATAATATAATTAAATATAGTGAATAGTAATTGAATGAATAGGAAACGGATCCTATCTAGAGAACTAGGAATGAAATCTGCACCCAAGGTAAAATATTGATCGCTGGATTTACCTTTAGACCGGAAGTCAATTCCGAGACCGGTAGAGCATTTTCCTAATAAGACGAAATAGGGAAATTCTGAGAAAAGCCGGATAGCCAAGTTGAAAGTTAAGGATTCAGAAGTCATGATGCGACATCTGGGGAGGAATTGAGAGTTTTTCTGACATATTTGGAATCGGGCATTCTTGTCCACAAGGCAGGAGCTTCCGAATTTCGCTTCGAAACCGACACGCTTTTCTCGTAAAAGTCCCCACGCCGGAGAAGGCCTTGGCCGAGTTAAAAATAGTTAAGATAGAAATTTCTAATAAGGAATGAATTGTCTTCGAATTGTATAATCCAGAATTTTGAGATTTTTCCGAAATTACGCGAATCGGGTACCGATCGGAGAAATTCATCCGGAGGAGCTTCTGGAAGGGACACTTGGCACCTTGTGATTGGCCAATGGTTGCCACCTAAGAGAGGGGCAGGTCGGCCAAGGAAGGGAGAAGAAGGAGGAAAAACTTTTTGAAAAAGTTGTCTTGGACAGCACCAGATCGATCTCCTCACAAAGTTGATCCGACTACGAAATCCTACCACCGTTTCTATAAATACCCTCCCTTGTGTTTTTCTCACATTTTGAAGGGGGAACCGATTTAGAGAGGGGAAGAAGAGAGAGGTGCTCGGGAAATTCTGCGAAATCTTCCTGTAAGTTTTTCAAGCACGAGCTTTAAGCTTTTGTAGTTCTTTCAATAGTTAGAGTAGATCGCTAGTATAGCCTTTAATTTTTCAAACATGATTGGATATCATATGATAGGGCTATATTAGTCTAGAATTTCGAAAATTATCATTGGGGCAAAGTTGTGGCAAAATTTTGGAAAAATCGGAGCCAAAGTAACGGGCGTCATGAAATTCCGCCATCGTGGGGTATAGGGGCAAAATGGTACTTACCCAAAATGCCGCTTATAATGCCAAATCACTAATGAAAGTGATATTACTCTTATAGGATATCAGAAATTCTGATCCGCTGCCGCTATTGCCCGACGTGTCGTTTCAATTTTCCGGAGAAAGCATTGTTTTCCGGCCGGCACCAAACACCGCCTGAAGGTACGGACGTTGTGATCGTAACACTAATCTTTTACCGCTTAAATGCATATATGTCAAAGATACGTTCATAGACCGTTATGGCAGTTTTATACGGGTTATGTCATTATAATGACGTTATGTTTTCCTAGCCTGGGACACGAAAGGGTATGTGGCACTCGTGAATAGTGCAGCTGTTATAGTCATTGTTACTTATGGGGCTTTAAGTATATTGCATGTATGCTTATGTTTTGTCGGGTATAATGATCATGCATCTGGGGTATGCTTATGTAGTGATATACCGTTGTATAGTCTAGAATATCCGTTGTCTCGTATACCGTATTGTTTGGGTGAGGGGTTAATCCGTTACTCCGAGATTCAATGCGGTGAATTGAATCCCCACCATAGCTTCAGGTCCGGAGGACCACGAGGCCATGAACGAGGCAAGCAGCAAGAGGAGACCCACGAGCCAAGAAACTATGTTCTCTCTTTTCTTTACTTTTCAAAGTGAGATTAATGCAATATCAATACTATGTTACTCAATGGTTAATGCTTGAATGTAAATCATTACTCTTTCACCCATTGTTCTACTCGATTGAAAAAAATCGCTTAGAAAACGTGGATGTTACATTTTGTATCTGAGCCGTTCTTCTCGCAAGTATTTAATTCATGTTACCACGACTTGGTGCCGAAGGCAAGGCTAGTCTACGTGGGTGTGCCAATCGTCGCCGCATAAGTCGGTGAGGCCCCATGGTAGACACTTACACAAGCCATATTCTCACTAGGATAGCGGAGGATTGAGTTCTTCAAGCCTTCTTAATTTTGAGCATTTTTTGAAAATGAGTACCGATGTGGACCATTGGTGTAATGTGTGTGAGATGGACAGGAGCTCGGAGTCCCGTACACGCGTTTAAGACCGATGGTATCTGCGGCCGCGCGTAGATCTGTCGTTCCACCGTTCGAACCGGAACTCCGAACCTCCGAACAAGTCCACAAGACCTGTCTTTCAGAGTACTATCATAATCTCCTAGTTGATCCAAATTCTCTACGTAGCACAGGCTGACCCAACTTGAGTCTCGTATCCGTAACCGAGAGTCCTCCGAGGCAATTCCCTTGGGATCCAGACATGATGAATACACCTGATCCCACAACTCCGAGTCATTATCACGGTTACCACGAACTTTGCTTATCATCTTGCTTGAGGAAACTCGACCGAATCTCTTAGTCACGACCAACGACCTAGAGATCGAGAACCAACCTGAAGTAGGGAAGCCCTCTGGCTCAAGCCCTTGCTCCTCAGCAGGAGAGCAAATTCGAATATCCCTGCATCCAAGACCTTGACAATGAGGTAGCTAACCCGTGATGAGCTACCATTATGTCCTAGATGATAACACTGTCACTAACCATTCGGTTAGGGACGTATTTTGATCAGCGGAACATACACTCTGAAACCATTGTTGGGATCCGTACACGCGGCGGAATAAAAATTTTACGAATCCCTTAGGCGGATCGCTCAATAGCGTTTAAATCGGTTTAGGGTTTCGAATCGTACCTTTGCGGAACAATTTGAGCTCGGTGGGCTACCTTCTCGTCGAGAGCCGACTCTTTAGAATCGCCTTCCTCTGGGCATCCACGAATAGCCTTGAGAAACACGAACGGAGGCGTGCTAGCGCTCTTTGAGCGTGCGTCTCTCTATTTTCTATCTAGGGTTTCTCGCGGCTTTCTAATACGCTCGACAAAATGTCAGTAGGTTTTCGTAGGTTTTCTAAACCTAGCGAGACGTATTAAATTCAAAACCAATTTTGAATATGGATTAAAAAATATATTAATTAAATCTATCGATAGATCTAATCAAATTTATTTATTTAATCCGATTAAAAATATATAATAATATTATTGCCCTTATTTAATTTATATTTATAAATTAAATCAAGATATGATATCGTTATATTTAATTTAAAATGAGATCCGATATCTCGGTTCAAATTAAATCGATATCCAATATCTTTATTCGAAAATTAAATATGAGATACAATATCTCAATTTATTATAGTTATTTAATTTATCAAATAAATTAAATACTATATATAATAATATTATTATCAATAAATAATATTATTATTATTTTCAAATTTATTATATATTAAATCAAGATATGATATCGTTATATTTAATTTAAAATGAGATCCGATATCTCGGTTCAAATTAAATCTGATATCCAATATCTTTATTCGAAAATTAAATCGAGATACAATATCTCAATTTATTATAGTTATTTAATTTATCAAATAAATTAAATACTATATATAATAATATTATTGTCAATAAATAATATCATTATTATTTTTGAATTTAATATATTTATATATGCATATATATATATATATATACACACATCCTAGATTAAATAAGTATTCATCAAATCTTAAACACATTTAAGATTCAATGAATCTGGACACTCTTGCTCATGTTGGGCCATTCTTGTGTGCGACCCCTTAGTAAGAGGATCAACGTCATTGTTTATGCGATATAACCTATCGTACAACCATGTCACGTCCCTTTTGTCACGCGATAATTTGGTCAAGGATGAGGCATGGAAAATGTCAACTTCTGTTCTTGACCATTACTTTCTCGATTCTTGAGTAGTCTAACAATTGAGATGGAAACTCATTTCCATCGTAGTATGGCCATACATTTCTCAGACTCGCTCATCGAGGGGCGAGTATTATCTCTCTACAAATGTGAGGGACAAATCCCATCTTGACCACTCACATTCCTCCGCATGAGAACCACGATCCCGATCCTAGCCTTTATCATCACCGGTCAAAGGTGACTTTTGACTAGGTCAAAGACCAGCGACTCATCATGTAGGAATCCATGATGATCTCGAGTCAAGGGCGTTGTGACGCGGTTATACATGAGAAAAGCTTATGACTTATTCCATGCGGCTTTCTCATAGTGGTCGGTCCGGCACCTTGTACTCTTACAAGTGCCTATGACTTTGACTCGTATCCCCATACTCATCAAAGTCACGCTGGTCTTATTTCATCTTTGCTCCCGCGAAGATGACCGGACCGAGGACATTTAGGATAATCTATTAGATATATCCGGGGATACGATTATCACTATAAACATGCAAATGAAATGATAACTAAAGGAGAATACTTTAAATAACATTAACGTTTAAAGTATAATGACTTGCTTTCTCTGGTACTTTGCATAATATTTCCTTTTTTTGTATCACCTCTATCATTGATTTCTCGATAAGATGAAATCGCTTGAGTATATGGTTGGTCCTTTGATGTGACCTAGGCTCCTTGGTACGGGAATAGCAGCTATTGTCACGAGAACAAGTCTATTGGATTTGAGATGGTAGGAACCACCCTTAGTTCATTAATGAACTTACTAATCCAAAAGGCCTCCTCAGTGCATCGATCTTTGCTATATACTCGGCTTCTATTGCGGAATCAGCTACGGTGCTCTGCTTAGACTCTTCCAGCTCATTTGCACCACCATTCAACGAGGAATACATATCGATTGCGATCTTGAATCATCTTGGTCGGTTTGGAAACTCGCATCTGTGTAACCGGATTACACGAGCTCATCTTCCAAGCCACCATATACCAAGAATAAGTCCGAGTCCTTCTTAAGTACTTAAGGATATTCTTGACGGCGAGTCAGTGACCCTCACTAGGGATCTTGTTGATATCTGCTGGTCATACTCAAGGCAAATGACACATCGGGTCGAGTACATAACATGGCATACATGATAGATCCAATGGCGGAGGCATATGGAATCTTACTCATGCGGTCTCTTTGATCTTGTGTACTAGGACACAGATTCTTACTGAGATGGATGCCATGAGACATGGGCATGTTCCCCTTTTTTGAATCCTGCATGTTGAATCTAAGCAGTATCTTGTCTATGTCTGTGCTCTGACTTAGGCCTATCAGCCTCTTAGATCTATCTCTATAGATCCTAATCCCAAGGATGTAAGTGGCTTCGCCTAAATCTTTCATTGAGAAAGACTTTCCTAACCAAGACTTGACACTCTGCAAGGTAGGAATGTCATTCCCAATGAGTAGGATGTCATCAACATAAAGCACTAGAAATACAAATGTGCTCTCACTAACCTTCTTGTAAACACAAGGTTCATCTATGTTTTGAATGAATCCAAACTCTTTGACTACTTCATCAAAACGATGATTCCGACTCCGAGATGCTTGCTTCAATCCATAAATGGATCTTTGAAGCTTGCAAACTTTACGAGTCCTCGGACGCACAAAAACCTCGGGTTGTGTCATGTACACATCCTCAAGGAGCTTTAGTTAAGGAATGTTGTTTTGACGTCCATCTGCCATATTTCATAGTCATAATATGATACAATGGCAAGAAGGATTACGATTGATTTGGCCATTGCAAGCTGGGAAAAGGTTTCATCATAGTCCACACCATGAGTTTGAGTGAATCCTTTTGCAACCGGTCGTGCCTTGAAGATATTTACTTTGCCATCCATGTCGGTTTTCTCTTTGAAAACCCACTTGCACCCATGGTTTTTACACCTTCGGTGGATCGACTAAGGCCCATACCTCATTGTCGTACATGGATTGCATTTCGGACTTCATGGCACTAAGCCATCTTTCGGAGTTGGGTCCCACCATGGCCTCGCGATAGGTAGTTGGCTCATTGTGCTCAATGAGCAAAACATCACGGCTTCCGTGTCGAAATCCATATCTCACGGAATGTGCCGTGTTCTATCGGACCTTCGTGGGTCTTGTGTTACGTGAGTAGGCTCAACAACTTGTTGTGAGTCTTCTCAGGTTTCCATCGTGGTTCTACATTGTCTGTGACTCTCGAACTTCTTCGAGGTTTCACCTTACTCCCATTTGGCTCTTTTAGAGATAAACTCTTTCTCCAAAGGACAACATTCGAATAACAAACACTTTGTGATCGGTAGGATTGTAGACATAGTATCCTTTAGTTTCCTTAGGATACCCCACAAATAGGCATTTTGAGGATCCGGATGATAATTTATCGGAGGCTTGATGTTTGACATAAACCTCACATCCCCAAATTTTAAGAAATGACAAAGCTGGGTTTCTTTCCGAGTCCATATCTCATATGGTGTCTTTTCAATGCCTTTGACGGAACACGATTTAGTGTGAACGCAGCATTTCTAGGGCATGGCCCCAAAAGGAAGGTGGAAGATCTGTTTGACTCATCATAGATCGAACCATATCTAATAGAGTTCGATTCCTCAGCTCGAAACACCATTCCATTGAGGTGTCCTGGAGGAGTAAGTTGCGAGACGATTCCACAACTCCTAAGATGGTCAATGAACTCTTGGCTCAAATATTCACCACCCCGATCAGATCGAAGTGTCTTAATTGTTTTGCCAAGTTGATTTTGCACTTCATTTTGGAATATTTTGAACATTTCAAAAGATTCCGACTTATGTTTCATTAAATAGATATATCCATATCTCTAAAATCGTCTATAAATGTAATGAAGTACAAATGACCTCCTCGCGAGATGTATTCATTGGTCCACACATCGGTATGTATGAGGCCCAATAAATTGGTGGCTCTCTCATTTGTGTCCGGTAAAAGGTGCCTTTGTCATCTTTCCCAATAAACAAGACTCGCATGTATCAATTGATTCAAAATCAAATGAGTTAAGAAATCCATCTTTATGGAGTTTGAAAATGCGTTTCTCATTTATATGGCCTAGACGACAATGCCATAGATAGGTCGGATTCAAATCATTTGACTTGAACCTTTTAGTAGTTATGTCATAGATATGTCCATTCAATTTTCTCTTGTCCTTGAGATCCTACATTTATTCAAATGTGAGATCCACATGTAGTATCCAATACCCATGTTGAGGAAGTAGAAAGCGAATATCTATGACATAGATACTTGAAGCGACAGCCCGCTATCCTTCTTGTTCTTCTCCAGATCTTCGAGGTAGAGTTTGCAATTCCTTTCAAATGACCAAGTTCATTGTAAAAGAAGCAGACTCTATCCTTCAGAGGTTTTGCCTTCTTGGCTTTCGGTTTCATACCCCTTCCTTTTTGAACGGACAAAACAGAACTGGGCCTCTCCAAGGTTCAGCTTAGCGATTTTGAGCATCTCATGCGGTTCGAGAAATTGATTCCTCCATGTTGTAATCCATGACAAAGTTATCATAACTTCACGGGAGTGAGTTCAAGATCACATCGTAGCTAACTCCTAGGACATGGGGAATCCAAGCCTCTCAAGCCTTGCCTGTTACTGGAACATTTCCGTAGGATGAACAATCATCTCAGAAGCCTCCACATGTTCTAGATCTCTATTGAGGTCTAGAAGCATAGTGGCAAGCATCAGGCATCCTGCATCCACAGAGTCATCTTTATGCTTCGTATAAGCATCAGTCTGAGCTCTTGGATCGGCAACAACTAAAGATATGCAAAGTTTAAGTTGTAACCTCCCACTGAATTAACAACCCTCATTATAATTAGTGGGCTAAGACCCATATTTAGCTTAAAATTAAGTCCGCTTTGGCAGGACGCTTAAATTTAAGTTATTTAGGTAGGCAAACATTTGCCAATTACATCACATGTAATTCTTAGATCTTTATGGGATTCGATCATCATATGACCGGCACGTTTAATCCCATCTAATGCCTTGAGATCCAAAACCGTTTTGATGATCTCAATTAAGTCAAGACAATAATGAATATAGAGTATCACCATTACTCTCTCTTGTCTCCCCAAGATTACTCAGATGCATCCACTTTGGTGGAACATGCAAATGGGTGATCTAGGTTTTGACAAGTATTCATTTATTGGTGGCATTATGACTTAAGATTTTATTTAGAGGTATTATTTGATATTTATCTAATTAATCCTATTAATTTTATTTATATGAATGCAATCAATATTGTATTTCATATAATGTCTAATTTAATCATGCAATGATCACATCAAACATAATTAAAAACTCGTGACACAACATGGCTCATCTAACCTAGAGTCCTCTCAAGCCAATGAGGGGACTTCTCTAAATAATAAAAGAAAATACATAATGAGAAACCTCGTTTAACATTCGAGGGAGTGAGATGAGAAGAGAATGTACATCAAGATTATTTAGAGAGAGAGGCATGGCTCATGAGCCATATTTAAAAATACAACATTTGTAAAATATCTAGAGCCATGTTGTTCACCATACCCAAACAACACTTTGAAAGGTAAATTAGAACATATTTTAATCATGAATTAAAATATTCTAATTTATATTATATTATATAATACATATAATATATTAAATTCTCCAATTTATATTATATTATATAATTATATAATATAATAAATTCTCTAATTTATGATAGTTATTTAATTTATCTAATAAATTAAATACTATATATGATAATATTATCATCTATAAATAATATCATTATTGTTTCAAATTTATATTATATTATAAATATAATATAATATCATGATTTAAATTCTCTAATTTAAATTATATTATATACTATATATAATATAATATCATGATTAAATTCTCTAATTTATATTATATTATAAATATAATATAATATCCTATCTGATCCGTCCGAACAATTCGAGAAAATTGCCTATACGATCGATCTGAACAATTGAGGAAAAGCTGCGTAATATCCGACTAGTTATCAGTAGAAACCCTAACATCAAACAAAAACCTTAGCACGAACTTAACTCTAACGTGCTCATACGTTTTTACTTGCATAGCAATTCGGTTAAAACATATATCACATATATGTAATCAAACATGAAAAAGCCTAATTTAAACGCACGTTGAGTTGGCTCTGATGCCCTGTTGGGATCCGTACACGCGGCGGAATAAAAATTTACGAATCCCTTAGGCGGATCGCTCAATAGCGTTTAAATCGGATTTAGGGTTTCAGAATCGTACCTTTGCAGAAACAATTTAAGCTGGTGGGCTACCTTCTCGATCGGCGAAGCGAGCTCTTTAGAATCGCCTTCCTCTACCAGGTATCCACACGAACGGCCTTCGAAACACGAACGGAAGGCGTGCTAGCGCCTACGAGCGTGCGTCTCTCTATTTTCTATCTAGGGTTTCTCGCGGCTTTCTAATACGCTCGACAAAATGTCCGTAGGTTTTCTAAACCTAGCGAGGCGTATTATATTCAAAACCAATTTTGAATATGGATTAAAAAATATATTAATTAAATCTATCGATAGATCTAATCAAATCTATTTATTTAATCCGAATTAAAAACCTTTCGATTTAATTTATATTTATAAATTAAATCAAGATATGATATCGTTATATTTAATTTAAAATGAGATCCGATATCTCGGTTCAAATTAAATCGATATCCAATATCTTTATTCGAAAATTAAATCGAGATACAATATCTCAATTTATTATAGTTATTTAATTTATCAAATAAATTAAATACTATATATAATAATATTATTATCAATAAATAATATCATTATTATTTTGAATTTATTATAAATTAAATCAAGATATGATATCATTATATTTAATTTAAAATGAGATCCGATATCTCGATTCAAATTAAATCGATATCCAATATCTTTATTCGAAAATTAAATCGAGATACAATATCTCAATTTATTATAGTTATTTAATTTATCAAATAAATTAAATACTATATATAATAATATTATTGTCAATAAATAATATCAATTATTTTCATTATATATAACTAAATCAAGATATGATATCATTATATTTTAATTTATAATATAGTCAACATATCTCGATTCAGAATTAAATGGAAGTATGCAATATCTTTGTTAGAAAAATTAAATGCGAGATCACGAATATCTCAATTTATTATAGTTATTTAATTTATCAAATAAATTAAATACTAATATATAATAATATTGATTGTCAATAAATAATATCATTATTAATTCGAATTTAATATATTTATATATGCATATATATATATATATATATATATATATATATATATATACATATATATATATATATACATATATATATATATATATATATACATATATATATATATATATATATATATATATATATATATAGTACACACATCCTAGATTAAATAAGTATTCATTAAATCTTAAACACATTTAAGATTCAATGAATCTGGACACTTCTTTGCTCGAGTTGGGCCGTTCTTGTGTGGAGCCACATTAGGCCAGCGTGAGATTGGCGGCAGGCCAATGTTGTTTCGACCCACAGTCGCAAGCGGCCTCTAGCAAGACATTGCGACTACCCAATTCATATGGGGATCGTTGATAAGTACAATGACTTGCCCACAAGGGAATAATTTCCAACAACCGCCAAGGAAGATATCTCGTATTTCTAAACTTTGATAAAGACCTCTTTGACGTTTGCAACCAACGTCCACAGGGATTGGATTGGACTACCACATTACTTTCCCTTACGCTAGTTAGGAGTTAAATCAGTAATTGGATGAAGGACAGGTGATAAACGCTAATCTACCTACGCTACCTAAAGAGCATAGTTCATTTATATATATGTAGAAGGAAGCACCCCGATTGAAGGAAAGTTTTGTGGAACATAGTAGTTAGATAACTTTGTGTGTAAGAATTATCTCAGATACCTCTGAGAGGGTTGTAAATACGTTTGAATAAGAGATTGTACGAGTATGACTTGTATTGGGATTAGGCAGAGCTAATATGTACAAATCTTATGAAATGAATATATGTGAATATTTGTTTGGTGTGCGAACCGTTGTGTCATTTCTAATATTTACATATTCGCCATAATTATTTAAAGGAAAAGGAAAAGACATGGTCAACATAAGAGGTGCTGGTGCACCAAGGAGAAGGACGGGGGCGGAATTAGAGGCGAAACGGCCTCGAATGAACGCAATGCAAGAGCAAGATCACATGCCAAATCAACACAGGAACGAAATGAGGTACAAGAAGCGAGAAGAACTCTCTAGGAACGAGAGCCCTCATTGATGCCCTCTTAGCAAGGCAGGAACCAACAAGACCAAGAAGCTCAGGCGATGCAACACGGGGAAGAATGAGATAATGAAGAAGATGACAACAATGATGATGAAGAGTATGATGACAATGAGGATCGTGGTGAAGAGTCAGAAGATCTGAGAGATCCCAATCGCCACCTAGGCACCCGAAAAAAAAACGAAAGGAAAGAACCACGGAAAGCGGGTCAACAGTTCTACAAGTTAAAGCCACTCGGTTTCAAGGAAAGAATGAGTTAGGCGAGGGTTGGCTTGAGTCTAGAAGATCTTTGAAGTCATAGAGTGCCCCGAGAATCGGAAGCACGGTGCGATATACAAGCTGAAGGCGATGCCCGCTAGATGGTGGAAAAGTGTTTCCATAATCTGCTAAGCCACATTACGTGGGAGATGTTCTGGAGCAATTCAACGAACAATATTTTCCTTCCTTCGATACGGGTGATCAGGAAGGGAGATTCTGCGGATCCGGCAAGGAAATGAAGGGTCATTCGATGACTACTTCGCTCGTTTCACCCGGCTTGTCTCGCTATTCATTATATTTGAAAAATCATGTGGATGAAAGGTTAGGCAAACAGGGTAGTGAACGGGGCTGAAGTATGACATAAGGCGAGGCTAGTATCTCGCAGATTCCCCTAAGATGGCGAGTGTGGGATCCTGAAGGCCGACGGGCGCAACTTGAAGGGGCTAACGATAAATCTGAGGCCGAGAAGGTAACAATTCAAGCGCGGTGGGTCCCAGCCGCGGAGGTTCCTCACGCCAGAGGGAAAGCACCTTGGAGCAATAGCCAGGCGGGAACAAGAGACCCTGCAAGCAGTATAGTCTCGGGCAATGGAATCCCAAACATGCGAAATGCAAGAAATCTTATCCCGAGCCAATTGTGATGGGAAACAAATTACGCCGAAGTGCCGGAAGCGGGACACATTGGCGGGATTTCCCAGGAAGGGCTGCGAGGCGAGACCCGAGTGCGGCCAGGATCTTTGCATTGACGAGCATAGAGACAGAGAAAATCTCCGAGAGATGGTCCAGTACCATCATCTCAATGGGAATCTATTACAAGCATTGTATGATTCGGGTGCTAGTCATCGTTTATTTCATATGATTGTGCAAGTCGTTTAGGATTGCATGCTATAGATTACCATTTGATCTTGTAGTATCTGGCAGATTGGGTGTAAAGTCTTTAGCTTCGACGCATGTATGAGATTGTGCCGCTAACGTGGATGGACGAGTTTCTAAGTGGATCTTATCCGATACCTCTTCCACGCATCGACGTCATACTCGGTGGCAAAAGTTGCCGACGATAGTGCGATAATCGACGTGGCGAGAAAAGGAGATATCATTTCTTGGAGACAAGGTTGAAGTGACCTGAACTTTCTCTCATTTACGGCGATCGGTGCGTGAAGCAGGGATGCCATGCCTACATGGTATTCTTTTCGATTAAAGCGAGTGACCTTTACCCGGGACATTCTGTGTGAATGATTTCTGATGTATTTTCGGAGGATCTCGGCTGAGTTACCTCCCTGTCCCAGAAGTGGAGTTCAACATTGATTTGATGCAGCACGAGGTCAATATCAAAGACGTAGTATCGTATGGCTCCAACGAGATGCGGGAGTTGAAGAAGCGGTTTGGAAGAGCTTTTTGAAGAAGGGGTTCATTCGACCTAGCGTATCACCATGGGAGCCCCGGTACTTTTTGTAAAGAAGAAGGATGGAAGCTTAGGCCTACTGCCCCTCGATCTGCGAACTCAACAAAGTATTTGTCAAAAACAAGTACCAGCTTCCCGGATTGATCTTTTGGATCGGTTATACGGTTTCCTTGATCTTAAAGATTGATTTACGTTCGGGATACCATCATTGCAAGTAGATGGCGATATTCCCAAGACGGCTTCGAGAACCGGATATGGGCATTATGAATTCCTTGTGATGCCCTTCGGATTAACAAATGCACTGCGGTATTCATGGGTTACATGAGCAGTATTTTAAGACAACACCTAGACCAGGTTGTGGTGGTGTTCATCGATGACATCCTTATTTATTCTAAGAGCAAGAAGAGCCGAAGAACATCTGCGAAAGGTGTTAGGCATACTCGGGGAGAAGCAACTCCATGCTAAGGCGAGCAAATGCGAATTTTAGTTTGCCCAGGAAGTGAAATTCTGGGCCATGTTATATCCAGCGGTGGGAGTTGCGGTTGATCCCAAGCAAGGTGGATGCGGTTACGGGTAGACGGCTAGAGAGCGCGACGGAGATCCGTAGTTTTCTTGGTACGGCGGGATACTCTGCGGATTCATCGGGATTTCTCGCGTCTTGCCCTACCATTGACAAAGCTACGAGGAAGAATCAACCACATGTATGGGGAGATGATTGTGAGGAGAGATCTTTCGAGTACGAGAGGTTGACTACAAGGCAGTGTTAATTATCCCCGTCTGATGAGACCTATGTTGCCCTGGTGATGCCGGTGGGCGAGGATTGGGATGTGTCCTAATGCGGCGGGAGGCGAGTGGTGGCTTATGCCTCTCATCATTTGGCCTCCGAGTTAAACTATCCACACACACGATCTAGAGGCGGCGGCTATCGTGTTCGCTTTGAAGATATGGAGGCATTACCTGTACGGTGTAGCTTAGTAGAAGTGTCTTGACCACAAAAGAGTTTGAAATACATGTTCGATCATGAGAACTCAACATGAGGCAGGCGTATTTGGATGGAGCGATTAAAGACCATGACACGGAGATCAAGTATCATGCGGGTAAAGCAAATGTTGTTCTTGATGCTCTTAGTAGAAAGACGGTGCATGTGGCATTCATGATGATACAAGAGCAAAATTGTTTGGAAGATTTCGAGAGATGCGAATCTATCCAACCAAGAATCTGCATGGGTCACACGCCAGGTGATGCCTATCTTGCAACTCTTCTTGTTAGTCAAGGGGAGTATGATGCGAGAGACGAAGTTGACAAAAAGCTCGAAGCAAGATGATTGGGGTATCGAGATTCGTGAGAAGATTTCTCGAGGTGAGACCCAGACCATGACCTATCACCTAGTGGTTTGGTCGGTACAAGAAGCGGATCTACGTACAGCGGGTTGATGAATTGAAGGCGGAAGATGCGGATGAGGCTCATAAGAGTAAATACACTGCGCATCCGAGGCATGGTCAAGATGTACCGGAGTATAAAGTCCGAACTTTGGTGGCCGGATTGAAGAAGATGTGGCCAGACTACGTGGCCAAATGTTGCACATCGAGAAAGTGAAGATTGAACAAGTCGACCCTACAGTCTTTTCAAGGACTAGAGCTGCCGGAATGGAAATGGGAGAACATAACCATGGATTTTGTGGTAGGTTTGCCTTCAGAAATCATGATACAATTTGGGTAGTTGTTGATAGATTAACCAAGTCGGCACACTTTATTCCCATCGGTATCCTTATTCTCGGGCGATTGGCGGAGATCTATATCAAAGAATGGTGAGATTACATGGTGTCCCCCTAAGATCATTGTCTCTAATCGGGATACTCGATTCAAATCCCGTTTACGGCAGCGTTACGAAGGTATGGGAACTAAGCGAGGTTCGGTTCGGCTTATCACCCTCGAAACGGACGGTCAATGAGAGGGCCGATTCGGAGCTCTTGGAGGATATCTTTGCGAGCATGTGCCCTAGATTTCAAAGGAAGTTGGGATCGACATCTTTAAGTATTGATTTGCATATAACAACGATTATCATGCTAGTATACAAATGGCCCCGTTCGAGGCATTGCTGGGTGGAGAGTGTCAATCACCATTGTCTTTGCAGACGGTGTCAAGCAGGGTGCCAGGCGGATATGCTTGGCGGACCTCTGAACAGAATCGCATTGATCAAGAAGAGACTCCTTGCAGCACATAGTAGACGAGAAGAGCTACGGCAAAAGGAGGAGACCTCGACGTTCTATGTCGTGACCATGTATTCCTAAATTATCTCCGTGGGGTGTCGAGGGGAATGCTTAAGAGGAAGAAAGCGAGTCCACGATCGTAGGACCCTTTGAGATTTTGAAGCGTTCAGATAGCTTATTAGATAGCCTTACCCCAGAATCCGAGTAATCTCCATGACGTTTTCCACGTGACGCAATTGAAGAAATACCAACGGGCCAGTGATCATGTCATGAGTACGAAGACGTTGAAATCGGCATGATAATAGTTTCATGGTCGGCGGGAGCAGATCATCGATCACAAGAAAGCGGCTTCGAAACAAGACTATTTTGATAGTGAAGGTGGAATTGCAGGAAGGGTTCCACATGCTTTGAAGGCGACTTGGGAAACCCAAGAAAGACATGGAAGAGAAATCAAAGATTGTTTGGCCCGAAGTTTAGTTAGGATACATTAAATTTCGAGGGCAAAATTTTGTGTAGGGGGAGAAATGTAATTGGGATTTTTATTATACGGAATATTATGAATAAATTGGATATTTTATAAGTGAAGTTTTGACCTTAAGACTTGTGTAAATATAGGCTATTTTTCAAGTTGAATTCTCAGGAAATTAGAGAATTTAAGGGCCCAAGTGCCAAAATGACCAAAATGCCCTAAGGGACATAAATAAACTTAGGAAAATTATGAAAAATCCTAAAATAATGCGAGAGGATATGGAAACAGAAATGTCGATTATAAAGGTTATGAGTTAATGAGGAATTCTAATTAAGAAAATTAGAAATATTGATAAGGAAGTAATTAGGTAATTATTGGCTAATTACTTAGCATATACAAAAAGGAAATTTATGGATAATTATGTAAAACCCTAAAATTAGTGGTTTTTGGCTTAGAATTAGTAAAAATATATTTGCTAATTAATTGGAAATTTTGAAGAAAAATGGATGAGTTTAGGTATTTTTAAGCCTAAATACAAGAATGAGCCAATTAGGTAATTTTGTGGAATTTTGGGAAAATTAAATAAATAAATTATTAAATAATTAATTAAATAAAAAATAAATATTTATTAAATAATATAAGGGCCAGCCGAATTATTGCCCAAGAAAAAGAAAAAAAAAAAAAAAAAAATGAAGATAATATCAAATTTATTATGTGAAGATATTTTGTATTATTATATAATATAATTAAATATAGTGAATAGTAATTGAATAAATAGGAAACGGATCCTATCTAGAGAACTAGGAATGGGAATCTCAAAGTCAAGGTAAAATATTGATCAGTGGATTTTTACCTTTCGTTAGACTTTCAGGAAGTCAATTAGAGTATGTAAGGCATTTTCAATAAGGCGAAATAGGGAAATTAGAAAAGCCGGATAGCCAAGTTGAAAGTTAAGGGTTCAGAAGTCATGATCGACATCCGGGGAGGAATTGAGAGTTTACGGACATATTTGGAATCGATGCATTCTTGTCATGAGGCGGTAGCTTCGAATTTCGTTTGGCACCGACACGTTTTTCGTAAAACTTCGTCAGTAGGAGAAGGCCTTGACGAGTTAAAAAATAGTTAAGATAGACATTTCTAATAAGGAATGAATTGTCTTGGTGTATAATCAGAATTTTGAGATTTTTCCGAAATTACGCGAATCGGGTACCGATCGCGAGAAATTCATCTGGAGGAGCTCGGAAGGGACACTTGGCACCTTGTGATTGGCCAATGGTTGCCACTCTAAGAGAGGGGCAGGTCGGCCAAGGAAGGGAGAAGAAGGAGGAAAAACTTTTTGAAAAGGATTGTTTTGACGGTCGGAATCGATTCTCACAAAGTTGATCCGAGCGGTAGAAATCCTACCCCGTTTCTATAAATACCCCTCCCTTGTGTTTTCTCACATTTGAGAAGCAAGAACCGATTTAGAGAGAGAAAGAAGAGAGAGGTGCTACGGAAAATTACATAGCGAAGCTCTGGGTAAGTTTTTCGATGCCGAGCTTTAAGCTTTTTGTAATTCTTTAAATAGTTAGAGTAGAATGTTGCTAGTATAGCCTTTAATTTTTCAAACATGATTGGATATCATATGATAGGGCTATATTAGTCTAAATTTCAAAAAATTATCATTGGGTCGAAGTTCTAGCAAAATTTTGGAAAATCGGAGCCAAAGTAACGAAGTGCTGGCGAAATTCCGCTAATTAGGGGTATATGGGCAAAATGGTAATTTTTACCTAAAATGCCAGTTATAATGCCAAATCACTAATGAAAGTGATCTTACTCTTATAGGATATCAGAAACTCTGATCTCTGCCGCTGAATTCATTTTGGAAGCGTGTCATTGTTCACGTTTTTAGTAGAAAGTGCGTTTCCGCCGGGAAGTACCAAACGCCGGTCGGCGAAGGTACGGACGTTGCTTCAGAACACTAATCTTGTCTTTGCTTAAATGCATATATGTCAAAGATACGTTCGTAGACCGTTGCTCTGAGAGCATATTTTATACGGGTTATGTCATTATAATGCCGTTATGTTTTCCTGTGCGCGAGGACACGAGTGGTATCGTGGCACCGGTGAATAGTGCGGCTGTTATAGTCATTATTACTTATGGGGCTTTACATATTGCTGTATGCTTATGTTTTGTCGGCATAATGATCATGCATCTGTTGTATGCTTATGTAGTGATATCTTGTTGTATAGTCTACAGAATATCATTGTCGTATCTTTGTATTGTTTGGGTATGAGGTTAGCAGATTTTGAGATTCAATGCAGTGAATTGAATCTCGAAATATAGCTTCAGTGGGGAGGACCACGAATCGGTGAACGAGGCAAGCGGCAAGAGTAGACCACGGCGGAAGAAACTATGTTATGTTTCTTTGTACTTTCTTTTTGAAGCAGTAGGATTACTGTAATATCAATACTATGTTACTAAATGGTTACTGTTTGAATGTAAATCAATTACTCTTTCGCTCCATTGCTCTACTGCTACGATTGAAAAAAAAAAATTCACTTTAGAAACGGGATGTTACACCAAGTTCCAAACACTACTACAAAAATACTTTTAACGTATGTTTTTAATCGCCTAGGAGGGCTTCCTCCTCTTCACGATACTCGGGATCGTTTCGACATATTGTTTAGTAAGGAGGAGAGAGCAGATGGATCTCACAAGCGACGGCAAGCGGATCAGATCTGAAATTTGTGGAGCACGCTCGTAGTTCACGACGAGAGGACAAGTCGGAGTGGCTAACGTCGCTATAGTGAATCTCGTTGGCGAAAGGGTGGGGCCGTTGGAGTGCGGCAAAGGAGATGAGTGGGTCTCAAGACTCTTATCTGCGTTTAGGATGATGGATTTGAGGAAGGCGTTACGCATAGCTTGTTGGGTTTTAAAGAGAAACTTTATATTTTTATAGAAAGAGAGGGAACAACAAAATGTCAAAGGCTCGATTGAAATTGAAATATCTAAAAAAATTTGAGTTTCAACGACTAGTTTTGAAAAACCGGTCGTTGTAACTTTTAAAAAAATAAATAAATAAAGTGGCGTGAGGAGGCTTGACTTTTTCTAATGCGTACAAACATTCGTTTGTTTTACTTCTCTTAATATAACCATCGAAATTCTAGGCTATATACTAGTAAATAGCTATTAATATGATATAAAATCATAACAATCATGTAATCTTAAAGGCTTTTATTCTAACTATAAGTAGCACAATTTTTTTTTCTTTTTGATTAAATTTAATCGTGATTTAAATGATATTGATATATATATATATATATATATATATATATTTTTTTTTACAGATATATTGATTGAAATCACACCAGTCAATCAGTAATGTAATCTTTAGATTTACATATTAAAATCACAATATTAAATTTATTGATCGATTTCAATGCGTAATATATATATATAAAGAGATATATTGTTTAATTTATCAAATTTTATAAACTAATTAAATGAAAATATGGTTAGATTCGTCTCTTAACTATAGAAATTATAGGCTCATACTAGAAAAATAAATAAAAATATGGGATACAGCGGCTGTTTTTATAAAACGATCGTTGTATCCTAACATTTAACGTGTGTTTTATAAAGCAGACGTTAAATATTAATTTTAACTTCAGTTTTTATGGAAAGCAGGCGTTAAAGGTAAGCAAAAAATTATAAAAGTGCAGCACCTTTACTTTTCAACGTCCTTTTTCTAGTAAGCAGTCATTGAATATTCTCGAAAAATTTTAAAAATGTCATAGCCTCATTTTCTATGTCCTTTTTATTTAATCGGTCGTTATATGGGAGTCGTTAAATATACTTTTTGTAGTAGAAAACTAGCTATCGATAAATGTTTCATTGAAATACAACACAATGCATTTAATCGAATTAACTATATAAGGTGGAAGCCTTGGCAATGACTTGAGTCTTTTGCAACAATCTAATGAAATGAAGACAAGTCAAGAAAGACTAGAGAAACAACTAGTGGATGGATTAACAAAATCATTACCACTTAGATCCAATACAATGAGTGATGTTAAACTATCAAAATCATCGAGAATTGATTCATTATTTAATCCATACTAACTTAAATATAACTCTGTCAATGGCTTTACATTCAAGCCGATATTTGGGGAGTTATGTGACTCTTCCACCACTTGTCGAGGTTAACAATTTTGCAGCAATCTAAATTCAAATATCTAAGTTAGTCAAGGATTCAAGTGATTTAGGAAGTTTGGTTATAGAAGTATCACTTTAATGAGGACGTTATGTTGTGATACCCTAAAAATTCGTATCAAAATATACCTATTGAAAATAGGTGAATATGAAGTTTCAAATATAAGTTATAATTCTCTTATTTTCTACGGTAATTTTAATGAAATTAGAGTGAATTAAGGTGCTAAAATGCCCTAAATGAGCATAGAGCCATAAATATTGTGATAAATTCTAAAGGGCGGTAAAATAAATATTAAAAATTAGAGAGAATATTGTCCTTAATTTAGACAATTTATTAAATTATTTCCTTTGGAAATAAAAAAGAAAGAAAAATTAAAAAGTATTGTGGGGCCATAATTGACCCCATGATTTTTAATATTTTACATGGAGTGCAAAATACCAATGTCAGTCCAATAGTTGTGAGATGATAATTAATCCCGATTAAGAAAATTGTCAACAATTAGTAAGGGATTAAATAAGTAATTATTGGCTAATTGTTTAGAAAATGAATAAGGTAAAAACCTAAGGGTTTAATTAGCCAATGGATTAATTATTAATTAAGGTAATTAAGGCATAATCTAAGTAATTAAAAAGAGTTGAAAAAGTCAAGATTTGTGGAGGAAAAACGAAATTATTAAGGGAAAATAAAAGAAGACAAATGTAGAAACTTAGTGTAGAAGTTGTTGAAAAGTCAACATAAACCAAGAGCCAATAGGAACACTTTGTCATATGATATTTTGGCAAGTGGGAGAACAATTTCCTTGTCCAAAAGTGCTCTTCAATTTCGAAAATAATAGAAGGAAGAGAAGGAAAATGTTGAACTAATGAGGTGTAAAGTTTTGTAGAAAACTTAGCTAAGAAGTTGATTGAAAAGTCAAACAAAAAAACACAAACCAATAAGAACACATGCATGGGATATTGAGGCAAGTGGGAAGCAACATCTTTTGTCTAAAGATGCCAGAGTATTCGAAATTATGAAGAGCAAAGAGAGAAAATGTTGATTAAACTTATGAGAGAAGTATGTGCAAGTGGATTGAAGATATTCTAGAAGGAGAAAGGTGATATTTTGTGAAAAAACATATAGGATAAATGAGAACCGATAGAAAATAAATCCTAACTCAAAATCCTGGTTAGGGTTGCTAACAAGCTGGACATATTATGATTCATGTAATTTTGTCCAGTTGACATTACAGAAGCGATTTCGTAACCTGGCGGAACTGTTAGGAATAAGACGAAAATCTTCGGAAGGCAACGAATACCTTGAATGGAATCAAAAACTTAGTTAATCAAGATATTTTCAAAGAGGAGGAATAGACCTTCAGGGCTATGTTTAGGATTTCGGGGATTCTCCAATATTACGCGAATAGAACACCAAACGAAACTTTATCGGTAAGACAACTTCTTGAACAAATAGATGACATCACCTAGTGACATCATCTTTTGAAGAATGACATGGGGAGGACGGTTTTTGGTGGGAAATGGATGAACAAACTTGTTTTCTAAGTTTTCTAAATGCATCGCTAGAAATTAAAGAAGGAAAAAGACCATTTTGCCCCACAAATGTCTATAAATAGCCTCTTCCCATTTCACTTCAACTCACACCAATTCCTCTTAGATTTCGAAATAGAGAGCATTTAGAGAGAAGGAAGCTGCTGAGAAAGTTGTAGAGAAGTTCTTCAAGGAGTAAGTTCTTCGGTTGCTAGTCTTTAGTTCGATAGTTCTTGAAGTTCTAGGAGAAGTTGTTGTTTTGATCTTTAATCTTCGGTTTATTTTAGATATCATGTTTTGGATTAAATATGATATTTATTTTGGAAAATATGTTGGAGTAGGAGATATGTCAAAATTTTGGAAGATTAGAGTCAAAGTAACGAAGTGTTTGCGAAATTCCGCCAATTAGAAGTCGGGGTGAAATGGTCATTTATGACTAAAATGTCCGTCATAATGTTTGATCATCAATAAATACATTGTTATCTTGATAGGATATCCCCTGACGATTACGTTCGACTCTTCATCATACCATATTCCGCCAGAAATACCGTATAACGTCAACGAAGGTACGTTCGCGTACTGTAACAGTAACTCTGATGTTTATTGTATGCATATATGTATATTGTCTGTCATCCGATTTGTACTATTATCTGTCATCCGATTGACTCATCTTGTCTATCATCCGATTGTACTATTATGCATCATCCGGTGCATTTGTACTATTGTCTGTCATGCTTTACATCCAAGCAGATATCATGCGTCATGACTATTGCCTGCATCATGCCTACATCCGATTGTATTATTGTCCGTTGTGCCTTAACCTTACCTCCGATTGTATTGTTATTGCCGTGCATATCGATCATGTATGTAACAACCCAATTTCCAAAAACGGTAATTTTTTTTTTGTCGAGACATTATTTCAAAATCATCGAGTAGAGCATTTGAGCGGAAGAGTAATCGATATATAGATTCAAAAAGCCATCGGTAGTGTATGGGTCAAGCCTACAAAGGCGTTCAATAACCGAGAGTTTTCAGAAGTAAAAGACAACATCAAAAGGAAGACTCCTGCCGGAACAACGAAATGAAAGCTCTCGCCAGAACAACGGAAGGAAGTCTTCAGAACACTCGATCAAGCCGGTTACATGATCATTAAATAACAACATAAAACTGTATAGTGATCTAAGTACGATACCTTAATCACAAGTGTGTCTAAGTACGGTTCCTTAGACATGGTGCGTCTAAGTTCGGTTCCATAGACACGATGCATCTAAGTACCTGCCCATAGATACTGCGTCATTAAATACTGCTCCATAGACACGGTTCATATAAGATCGAATAGCGTGACTGTGTAAGTGTCTATCATGGGGCCTCACCGACTTTACGGCGACTATTTGGCTTACCCACATAGACTAGCCTTGCCTTCCGCATCAAACTATTTACACAACATATCAACACATATATACATTCAATAATCATCCATAATTAGTGTTACAGTACGCGAACGTACTTACATACATCAAAGCTATCAGCTATCACATACAATACATATCACATATATGTATACCATAAACATCGTAGTTAATGTTACAAGACGCGGACGTACCTCCGTTGACGAATGTCATAATTCCGGCAAACCAGCACGTTTACGTAAAAACAATGAAATGTCCAACAATGCAAGTGACGTCTGACAAAGACGCACAGTCGAGTTTCGATGTCCTATAGGAGTAATATCACTTTCATTAGTGATTTGGCATTATAACTCGGCATTTTAGGTAAAAATTACCATTTTGCCCCTATACCCCTAATCTATGGAATTTCGCCAAGATTGTTACTCGACAAATTTTCTTCCCGAAAATTCGCCGTAACTTCGACGCCATTTTGATTTTCAAAATAAAGACTAAAATAGCCCTCCCATATGATATCCAATCATACTTGAAAAATTAAAGGCTATTCTAACATTACTACCTTACTACCGAAAGAACTACGAAAGCTTAAAGCTCGGTACCGAAAACTTACCCAGAGCTTCGCTGCAAAATTTCCCCGGACTTCTTCCCCAGAGCTTCTCTCTCTAAATTTCGGCTTACTTCTAGTGAGAAGTGGTGTGGAGAATTATGAAGTGAAGAGGGGTATTTATAGAAATCCACCGGTTTTTCTCGAAATTTCCTATTTCGTCTTATTAGGAAAAAGCACAAACGGCTTCGAAATAACTTCCGCGAGAGTTTAACGGAAGATAAAATCCCACTGATTAATATTTTACCTTGACTTTGGGAATCCCATTTCTAGATCTCTAGATAGATCCGTTTCCTAATTCCCATTTTACTATTCATCCTTTTTCACTTTAATTAATTATATTATTATTATAATAAAACTTATTTATTAAGTTTCCTTTTATTTTTCTTTTATTTTTCTTTATTTTTCTGCCCTTTTTTTTTATTTCGTTTTTTTTAATTAATTATTTAATTAATTAAATAATTATTTTTACATAATTTTTACAGAATTTTCCCATTGGTCCATGCTTACATTTAGGCTTAAAAAAATACCTAAACTCAACTATTTTTCTCCAAAATTTCCAATTAATTAGTAAACATGTTTTTACTAATTTTAAAACAAAAACCACTAATTTTAGGGTTTTACATAACTATTCCTGAATTTCCTTTGCTAGGCTTAAGTAATTAGCCGGTCACTATTACCTAATTACTTAATTATCACTTGTTGATAATTTTCTTAATTAGAATACCTCATTACCTTCATATTCTTCTATTAACATTTTTGTTTCCATGTGTTCGCTTTATTTTAGAATTCGTGAGGGCATTATAGTCATTACAATACTTTTGAATATCTTTATTCAATTTCTCCAAGTTTGTAATTTGTTAAATTACCCTAATTAGAGATAACATACTCTCATTATTCAAATAATTATTTCACCGACTTTTAGGATTTTTCACATTTTTCCTAAATATTTATGTCCCTTAGGGCATTTTTGGTCATTTGGC
The DNA here is from genome assembly GCA_025563575.1 of Acacia pycnantha. Classification (NCBI taxonomy): domain Eukaryota; kingdom Viridiplantae; phylum Streptophyta; class Magnoliopsida; order Fabales; family Fabaceae; genus Acacia; species Acacia pycnantha. Next base: position 239,629 of record JAMWYP010000421.1, on the reverse strand, counting down.
ACTTTGGCCCTTAATTTCTCTAATTTCCAAGAGATTTTTCCTTAGAAAATAAGATAATTATATCTTATTATTTGATATCCCATATTCACCTACTTTTATAGGTATAATCTTACCAAATTAGATACGTATTTTTGGGTATTACAATGTACATTTCTTATTGTGCCTTAACCTTGCATCCGACTTGTATTGTTATTGCTCTTTACATATCGATATGTATACCCTATGTCCACCGTAGAAATGTTGCCAAAATTCTATGAATTTCTGTCGCACATATATAGTGTATATAAACATGAGGTTAACCGGTACACGGGGTTCGATGCATGAACCTCACTCTTAATATAGCTTCGTGGTCGGGTGGACCGAGGATCGAGAGAGAAGAGTAAGCAGCCCGCATAGAACCCTTGAAGACTTCCTTATGTTGTTTCGACTGAAGCTTTCTTTTGTTATACATCACTTTTGAACCACGTTGCTATCTTGTACCACTATTGTAACTAGCTAGACTTACGCACTTTGAATACAAGTATCATTTACTCTTTGCTTCGCTTGCTCTACTCATGATTTTGAAATGATGTTTTGAGGAAAAAAAAATATCTGCTTTTTTTGAAACGGGATGTTACATATGTCGTTAGCCTTGGGGTCCGTAGTCAAAAATTAACCAATGAGCGTGTATAGGCAAACCTATGATCGTGCTTTCCTCACGAGCTTTTTATTGATTCCTCAATAATATAAATGCCATGTAAATACAATAAAAAATTGAAAAATTGGTTCTAGTTTTTCAAATTAATAACTAAAAGAGTAATGCAATTTAATTAAAATCTATATTATTATTATTATTATTATTATTATTATTTTAACATTATCTCTTTGGAACCACAAAGAAATTCAAACATATATAATTCTTACACTACAAAAACTAATCTCAACTACAAATATCAAACCAACATAAAAATTAACATCAATCTCTCTCGCCTAATCATATACGATAATTCCTAAAACTGAACAATCCAAAAATATAACTCTAGACTAATGAAATGATAGAAAACTCAAATATATAGTCCATCGAGCTCAATATAAATCCTTACCACCAGAAGCAAAGCAATTAGCCCACCATTTGAGCACAAGTCGGGCCAATGGCACAAACAAACTTGAAACCCATTGAAAAGCTTCAGTGATTATGTTCTTCCTCTTCCCGAGAGACACGCTGGCACTATGGTTTGAAAATGGAATGACAAAGGGAATGGCGATGAGTTCCATGACAATGGAGAGAAGAAAGGAGGAAGAACCTAATCTGAAAATTCGCCTCCCCGTGTTTGTCGCCAAGAGGAAGAACCTAATCGGTTGTGTATCGACCAGGGACAATCTGAAAATATATAAAAATTCATGTAGGGACTTAAGTAAAACTCTTTAAAATGTTGGTGCCGCAAAACTTTGATTTCCAAAGTATATGGGTCTTTTTATTTAATTTTATTTGGTCCATTTTCTTCATTGATTTGCAAGTTTAAGAAACTATCGTGACATTTTTGTAATTTTTTCAGCAGTCCTAAAATCTCCAATCTTCTTTTTAAGCACCTATAATACAAGATTAAGTACAAAACAAGATCAAAAGTCTAAGAAATCATTTTTATGAATAATTAATAAATTATGACCATTTTGCCTTTAATTATATTTAATTCAATACAGATGTCTCTAACTCAAATTAGTGCTTAATCATGCAATAATGTCCTAGTAAATGCATTAAAAATCCCAAATTAATCATGAAAATCATATGAAAATATGGTTCAGGTCAATTCCCCAGACTTAGACCTTATACTTCTAAACAAAGGCAATTAAGTACAATTTTCTAATTCCAAATCATCAATGTATTTGAAAAATAAACAATTTCATAATTAGAAAGTAATGAATCAATTAATCATATTCCTCAAGTCAACATTAGTCATAGTTAAGTGATGCAAAGAAATTAGCTAACTACGAAATCCAAAATATTAGAATGAAGCACAAAAGAACTCTTAAAGTATTAGTGTTTAACTTATCTCACCTCATTCGGATAATTTCACTCTAGTTTGGCAAAGAAAAGAACCTAATGCCAAAAGGAAGGCCTCATGCATATTTAACCACAAATTCGGATAACTTCATGTATTTCTCTTCACCTCATTAATTATGGATTTCTTAATTGATAAAGAAATTATTATATATTAGAAAATTAATCAAGAATTAATTCCCTAATAAATATTTAGAGGGGAAACAGAAGTGCACATAACTTCCTAATTAGTAGTCTCTCTAAACCTCTATAAATAAGATGTGCTTCCTCTGTTAACCTCATCGCGCCATTGAGCTCTCTAGCAATCTCTTCTCTTCTCGCCATCGTTTTTGTTCGTGACCTATTGTGCAACGTAACTCAAGTTAAGACTCAAGTATCCTAAACCCTATGTGCCCATTAGCTTGTTCGAGTTATAGAGTATTGGAGGTATGACCTAGATCCGAACGTGAATCCTGGTATGCAAGTGTAACATCCCATTTTCAAAAGCAGTAATTTTTTATATATATCGAGTAGAGCATCGGAGAGTATTGAGTAACTTATACAACTTTAAGCGTGGTGTAGTTTTGCTGTTCATAAAGAATAATACATTATCTGTTCCAATCTTAAATATCCTCAGTCGGGTCTTTACACTCTTCACATGTGCTGCTTACTCGCTTCCTCTTATCCTCCGTCCTTGGTTTCCCATACCCCCGATGCTATAGTAAGAGCCGAGGTCCAATGCCCATTGGACCTCGGTAACGATTAACCTCATGCTTATATAAACAATATATGAACAACGAGATATTTCTAATATTACAAAGATTTGATCAATCCAAAGACGTCGTATGATCATTTGATAACAACTACACTATCATGCAAAGTTATCCACAGTACGCACATATCCAAGGCCACGATGTACATGTCGTGTCCTTAGAACTAGGAAAACATAACGGTGTTATCATGACTATAACCCGTAAAGTTGTAAATAGTGATCTAAGCCTCCCTACCTTAGTCACGGTGCATGTCCAGGACAGAGTCCCGTTCATGGCTTAATGAAACTATCCACAACATATATAAGTATACTATAAACATCAGAGTCAGTTACAAAGACGCGTCCGTACTTCGTTGATGGTATTACGGTACATTTGACTGGAAATCGGTACTTCGACGAAAAACGATATGTTTGGCAATGGTACAACAATGCGTGATCACAGATATCCTATAATGATAATATCACATTTGTCAATATTTGACATCATAACAGGCATTTTAGGTACAAATTACCATTTTGCCCCTAGTTTACTAATCGGTGAAATTTCGCCAGAGCTTCGCTACTTTGACTTTAATCTTCCAAAATTTTGACATATCTCTTCCTCCAACATATTTTTGAAATAAATATCATATTTATCCCTAAAACATGATATCTAAACTAATTTGGAAGATTAAAGATCTAACTAGGATTTCTACTATAACTACCGAAAGAACTACTAAAGCTTAAGACTAAGGACCGAAGAAATTACCCAGGGCTTCGCTACAAATTTCTCCAACCTCTTCCTTCTCTCTTCCTTCTCCAAATTTTCAAAATAGACAAGAGTGAATTGGTGAAGAATAATGTTTGAAGTTCATGGCTATATATAGAAGATTTTCGATTACTATTCATGCTTTATCTTATCAAATCTCAACCATTGGATCAAAGGTGTATGAAATGACACAATTTTGTCCCTCCACATAGCATGCCGACCTCCCCATTGCTTTTTGGCAAAAATTACATCATCAAATGTGATGTCATGCCTTGCTTTATGGGGTTTTATCTGATAAAGTCCCCTGTTCGGTGTTCTAATCGCGTAATCTTAGAAAATCTCAAAATCCGGCAACATAGCGGTTACGGAAATGACTTCGGAGATAGCCCACTTCGAGATAAAAATACACTCTTTCATAATATGTCCTGATCTTAGAAACCTAGTTCATGGTTTTCTAGATAGGATATAATTTCTATCGTTGGTCATTTATCCTATTTGCTTTTTTACAAAATATCACAATTATATTACTATTTTATTACATAATATCTAGATATTATTTTTGCAAAATCTTATATCCTTTTTGCCCCAAAATTTCGGCCAGCATTATTTTTATTTATTTTTATTTTATTTTCTGTTTTAATTAATTTACAATATTCTAATTATCTTATATTTAATTTACCAAAATTCTCCCATTGGTCCATTTCTAATTACATGGAATTAGGCATTTTAATTTGCTAGAAATTCTTGTAGCCATTGATCTTGCTTTATTATATTCAATCCTAACCATTAACCATTGTTTAATTTGTCTATTTTTAATTAGAAAGCTTAATTAGAGTCTTAATCCCATGATTAGTGACTTTTTAGGATTAGGGATTTTCATGTACTTAATCTCATACATTTTTATTAATCTTTTCCAATTAATTAGCAAGTATATTTTATGCTAAATTTAGCCATAAACATTTAATTAAAGGATTTTACATAATTACCCTTGGATTTTCCCCTAATCCATGCTTAAACAATTAGCCAATAATTATTTAATTATTCACTTACTAATTGTTGACAATTTTCTTAATTAGGGTTAATCATTTCCTCACAACTATTTTATTGACATTGGTATTTTATATCCCATGTAAAATATTAAAAATCACGGGGCAATTATGATCCCCAAAATTATATTAATTTTTGCTTCATTATTTTCCAAGGAAAATAATCCCAAAAATTCCCTAAATTAGAGACAACATACTCTCTAATTTTTAATAAATATTTTGTTGCCTCTTAAGATTTATCATAATATTTTCAGGGCCTTTTATGACCTATAGTTGTATTTAGGGCTTTTTAACAATATTTTGTAATTTGTGACTATCCCCCAGATATCTCTCTATTTTTTTGAGCATATTTTATTTTGTATCTTTATTTTAATTGTTACGATATTCATGGCAGGAAGAGGGCGTGCTAGATGGCAGGAGGAGGGACTCCAACATCCCTCCTTTTATATAATCAAAAGAGAAAATGTCAATCTCATTGTTTTATTTTCATGACTAAATAAACAAAAGCTTTCATTTGTTATATAGACTTGTAATTTTAGCTTTAAATAAGGTATTTTAGAAAATAACATATCTTATTTATTATAATTTATTAATAAGTTTTTATTATAATTAACTAACTTAACTACCTTATTTAATATAATAAAATATGTTAAATAGTTCTTATATTAAGTACCAGACTAGTATTATAAAGAAAATAATTAAACAGTAGGCTATATGGGATTTTAAAATTGAGGATATATTTTTCTTAAAATTACTGAAAAGGGAAATGCTTATAGAAATTTCAGATAATAGAAAAATAATACTCAAGGACGACTGGTAATTATTGATTCATTGTTGTTTTGTAGGACTAGAATGTCGGCATCAACCCATTAGGAAGTTGGGTGCCTAATTTTGCTGTAAATATTAGATGTATGGAACACAAATGATTATGTCGATAACAGATTTTAAAGGAAATAAACATTTAATTGGTTATGCTTTTGATGAATAGATTTAAATTTTAGAGTGAAAACGGGGAAAGGATATGGAAAAACACATACGAATTGAGTGGAAAAGAGAAGAAATGAAATGGAATTTTTATCGTTTTATGGCGATGTGGAAGTTGATCACTTGTTTTCTGGTGCTTCAATATAATTATAATTTTTATGGTGCTTAAATTGTGAGCTAGATCAAAGGAAAAAGTATTGACTCAGATATAGGTTCTTTAATATAATTTTCTCATCAGAATATATTAAAGTTAAACATAAAAAAATATAAATGAATTATTATATACAATATAAAAATATCTTAATGAATAATACTTTTAATTAATTTATTGATAATTAATTAAAATCCACAGAACCAATAATTCATAATGGATATGCTTCTGTTGATGTATAACATAATAAATATATTATTAGACATGCGGCTTTATAAAAAGTAGAGTCGTTTTTTTGCTCTAATGGACCTTGGGATAAATATTTGGGAAGTCAAATGTCTACTCATTAACTAACTTTTTAAAACAATTTGGGGGCCAAATGTATAATAAAAATATTTTAATAAGTCTAATATATAAGATAACATACATTTTTACATTATATTAATTTTTTTTAAAAAAATCTAAACAATTTTTTTTTTTTTTTTTTTTGGGGGTGAGGGCATGATCCCCATCGTTTATACTAAGATCCGCCCCTGCTCTAACGCATGCTATTTTCCTGTTATTGTCGGATACAATTATGTCTACAAGAAGGAAAATAAATACTATAGAAATCAATATAAACAATTTAAATCAAAATATAAGGGGCAAAAATATAAATAAATATGGAAAATATGGGTAAACTACTGGAAATTTTTTGTGCAGGATCTATGAAATTTGTTATACAGTGATCGATACTGCTAGGACAGTTTGAGGCGATCTTGCTTTCTTCTTCACACTCACTGCTGTGATGTGAAGATGTCAACTACAATAAACCAGAGATGTGGATGAAAGAACCAAACCTATTCTCTTTATTGAATCTTCTTTTCCATTTTCATTGCTTAATGCTAAAGTGAGAAGCAAAGGCCTACATTAGTTTTCTCCTGAAAGGCTGCTCTCGATAATCTTTATCCAAAAGAAGAAGAAAAAAAGAGAGAGAGGCCACTTTCGAGAGAGAGAGAGAGTATATATATATATATATATATATTGTGACCAGCCACTTTCGATATTATTACTGCTAAACAACTGAGGTTTTATTATATTATACTATAACTTCCTTAATTAAGAGTATCGATTAATGGATATGTATGTATGTATGTATTTATGTATGTATGTATGTATATGTGCGTGTATATATATAGTGTGTTTGTTTGTGTGTATGCATATCCATATAATGGGGTGAGTGGGGGTTTGGCAGGATTTCAACTTTTTGTCTTAGTATGTATTTCTCCATTTTGCATGTTCTTGTTTAAGATTGTCACTTTCCTCCAATCTATTACAGATTCATTCATCCTTTGTTTGTATTAAAGAAATTAGTAGTACTCTGAAGATGTCATACCTCCTCCTTTATCAAAATGATAAAATAAGTGTCTTAATTACAAAAATGGTGACTTTGAATAAAGCTCACCACGTTAATCAACGTAATAGTTTGGAAGAGACAAAATATAAATATAGGGATAAAAGTAAGGAGTAAGGAAGTGTAGCGATAATAAGGACAAGGAGTAGAATAAGTTCTAAAAAATTTATCTCTAACAAATATGTTCAAATGTGGTGGATTAAAAAGTTGTGAAGTGGTTTCGATGCTTAATCTTTCTTTTTAAGATTTATAGGAATATAAACTTGCAAGCGTGAGGTAATAAATGTAACTTTATAACCTTCCACTAAACTTGTAACCTAATATTAAGTGTACAAAATCATGGAAAAAAAAGTCAGTCTCACTCCTTATTTAAGAAAATACTCCCTCCAGTCCTAATAGAACAACATTGGAGTTGATAATGTTGATTTTAGTCTAATTATAGGACAACATTTTAATTTTTACTAATTTCTTTCTAAAATACCCCATTGGATGTTAGTGTGTTTTTTCTAATTGTGACTTTAGCGTTACAAACAAGTTGACGAAGCTGACAATTAACTACAATTGTCATACAACCCGAAGGACTTTGCCAAGTAGTGCCGAGGATCTTGACCCCCGAAGGACTTTGCCAAGTAGTGCCGAGGAAATCTTGACCTCAGAAGGAGAAGCATGTTGGGGTTGGTTGAAATCATTGGCATGGCACCACTCTTGTATATCTTCTTTACATATCACTCTCCACCCATATCCTAATATTTTGATACTGAAGTCAGAAGGAAGTAGGATGTGAAGGGAATTGTTATCACCTCTTAGGTGTTGCCAACAGGTTTTCTGATTAAATTCCAACACCATTACGCAAAAGATATCATCATCATCTCTATCTAAACCCAAACGACCTAGAATCACCTCCCTTCCATTATATTTATCATCTTCTGGAGCTTTACTACTCCAATATATCCAACCAAACGGCTTATTGATATGCAAGCATACAATAATTCCCGACCATTTACTATCACGGAAATTTGAAGGTACATCCACTTCTATCTCACATTCACCTAATCCTGGTTCACCATAATGTTTTATGTTTGGATCAAACCATGATGGTATTTTGTCCCCTCTTTGGCATGATTGCAAAGAAATTTCTGAAGGGGAATATTAAGCTGCATACATACCAAACTGTTTTTAACATTAATTACCCAATGAAGGAGAATATAAATGTGAGAAAAAGACACAAAATTGAGACACACAGACCTCAACGTGCTTCAACCAAAATAATGGATAATCATCTTTCTCATAAGAGAACGACATTATTTCTTCTTCTTCATCGAGATTACATATTTAGTTTGCCCACGGCCTTGAAATAAAAAATTAGTGATGTAATGCATATGTAGTTAAAAAAAAATAGTACACATAAATCATTAGATAGAATGTAAGAGGACCAACATACCTCATGGTCAAGTGAAGTCACCAAATTCAACATATGTTTATCTAATGAACATTCCATTGAACAACAACCGCTTGCTTCTAATCGAATTAGCCGTGGTGGAAGCCTTGGCAGTGGCCAAGCGAATTGCTACCCTCCAATGAAAGACAGACAAGTCCAAAAAGACCAGAGAAGCAATCAATGGGTAGATTTCTTAAACCAGTTGCACTTAGATTTAAACATTCAAGACCAATCAAGGATCCAAATGATTCGGAAGACAAGTTATAGCGGTGTGACTCGCATCAAGATATGATAATTTCTTCATACCTTCCCCAAACTCGGGAGCTTTACAACATTTTTACACCCACCAAGATCTAACTTTCTCAAAGAATTTGTTTCCAATTTACTTGGTAGGCTTTTAAGATTTTCACAACCATGCAAGTCTACCTCAACAAGCTCTTTCAACTCTCGAAGTGAATCATGAACCTTGACAAGGGATGTGCATCTAGAAAGACATAAATGTCCTAGAGATTGAACATTAGAGAAGTCAGGTGTTTCAAGTAAGATTGGGAGAACAGCTCATGTCGATGAACTTCAAGTGATTCAAGGACTAGTCAAACAAAAGAATGTAGAATAATCATTATCACTAAACAATGAAGCAATAAAACATGGATACATAGATACTTTTAAGATAAATAAGCATCAACCTCACCTTTATGCCATTCCAAAGTTGCCTTATGTTGCTACATTGCATTTCAATATGAACAAGTTCATCCAATGGAAGTGGAAGAGCTTCCAAAGGAAATAATGGCCATTGGACAAATTTTAATGCACAAGAAAGTTTCTTCAATCCCGTTGGAACTTCGGTTGGACAATTTAAGAGGAGTAATCTAAGTCTACTCATCTTTGAAAAGGCTTTCCGATGTACTTTTATTCTATCTTGGTTCTCATAATTATCTTGCATAGCAATAGCTTGTATTGCCTCGGATCCCTAATAAAAATGTCATTTTTCAGAAAAATAACATGAAGTTGATAAGGAAGTAATGAATATTACAAACATTAAATAAATGTCAACAAAATGAGATATTTAGAAAATAATGCACTCACTTTATTATTTTTCAATACTTCCTTAATGTCCTTAAACTCCCTCAACCTGCTACGCTTGCAAACATCATTGGGAGATTCTTGAAGAACTATATACCTACCCATTTCTTCAATTAAATCATGCATCTCTAATTTGCAATCTTTTGTTTCAACTAGTAAAGCTTTTTCAATCAAGACCTTTATTCCAATGGTTGGGTGAAGACCACAACTTTTCAAAATTTGAGTCACTTCTTTTACGCAATGCTTGAAAAAACAAACAACGTCTAAGAATATTGTCTGTTCATTTTCATCTAATCCATCATAACTGATTTTAAGTACTTGAAGAATACTTTTGTGAGGATGAACTTGCTTCATTCTATTTAAAGCATCTATCCACTCAGCTTCACTTCTTTTGTGAAAATAAGAACCCAAAACTTTAAGTGCCAAAGGAAGACCTCCTACATAGTCAACCACAGATTTAGCTAACTCCCAATAACCCTCTTCAGGATCATCTTTTTGAATGCTTCATTTGAAAAGAGTTGAAGAGATTCATCTTTCTCCATGGCTTTCATCTCATATATTCTTTTCCCTACTTTAGCTAAGGTGAGCACATGGCTATCTCTTGTTGTGATAAGTATTCTGCTTCCTTTACCAAACCAATCTGGACTTTTAGCTAAATTTTCTAATTCACTCATATCATCTACATCATCAAGGACAAGAAGAACCTTTTTATTTGAGAGATGCTTTCTTATCATCTTCTTTCCTTCATACTGATCAGAAATTTTTTTGTCTTTTATCCTGAGATCAAAAGAAGCTTTTCTTGTAAAGAGACTAGGCCTTCTTTTTGCAAAGTGTCCCTAACGTTTGCAATAAAGCAACAAACTTCAAACTTGTAAGATATTTTGTTGTAAACAACTCTAGCAAGAGTTGTTTTACCAACACCGCCCATACCCCATATCCCTACACCACGTTTGTCATCCAACCCAATCTCCAAGATAGCCTCCATATCATGCACTCTTGATTCAATTCCAACTAGATTGTCATCATAAGATGGTAATTTAGAATGCAAATAAGTCGATACCTCTGCTATTATATCTTTTGTAAGTTCTGCTTCATGCCTACCAAAAAAAAAGTAATAACATTGGTGAACATGAGTTTTATAGTTATAATAAAGTAAAATAATAATGACAAATGCAACATTTCATAAATATTGTTTACTAAAACTACAAAACATTTTTTATATGTATAACAGGGAAATGGCATTAAATTTTCATAAAATATAAAATAGACAGCAGAGATAAAGATAAGTGGAATGTGAATTGTTGAGCAAGTAAGAAATAATCCATCTGCCCATTAAAATTAGAAATGTGATCATTTCACCAAGAAATCTCATTAACTTATTCACAATTTCGTTTTCTTCATGGCTATAAGTCATCCCCCTATTATATTTAATGAAGAATATTACGTTTGTTGAAGTATAGCATAATAATCATACAAGATATGCTTTGATAATAGTAGATTACCACCTGTGCCTCTAATGGATGTTATTTGTCTACAATTACGTGTAAAGAAAGGAAAAGAAAGACCACATATGAAAATCGATATAAACGATTTAAACCAAAATTAAAGATCATGATGAAAAAATATAAATCCAAATAAATGCGGAAAATATGATCAAATGATTGTAAAATAAAACTTACCTGCCCCTGGTGTCCCAACCAGCTAAGTTGCTAATTTCAAACAAAACATTTTTCCAATTCTGCACTTTCTTTGTATTTCCATTGAATTTCTCTTCATGTTCAGCAAAGGCTTCCTCGAAAACGTTTTCGTTGGTGTCTAACATCAGCTGGATCAACATCATAGAAGATGGGAAACACCCGCCGACCAGATTCAAGAATCTTTTGAAGCTCATCCAAACACCATGTAGAATTTGCATAATTTTCAGAGATAACAGGAACTACACAGAGAGAATCTTGAATTGCTTGAAAGAGCTCTTGCTTTATGTCTGCCCCCTCTCAAGATCTACATCATCCTTGAAAGTTTTGATCCCACTTTTTTGAAGGCTGCATCTAAATGACCCACAAACTTCAAGCGAGTGTCTTTTCCTGCAAAACTCAGGAACACATCATATTTCCATTCAGTAGTTGAATTGAAAGTATCAGAGCCGGAAGAAGATTCTCCCCGGACGCTATTTTCCATATGCAGGGGTTTGATCTTTTCGTTTTGTCCAAATCGTAATCTGCAACAACATAATTATATGGGTGGTAGCCAAGGAAAACAAGAAAAGGAATCTGGGGTATGAAATTAAAGCTAGAGGATAAAATAAAGGAAAATTTTGTGCAGGATCTATAAAACTCGTTATAAAGTGATCACTACTGTTCTGAAAGTTGTTGAGACGAACTTGCCTTCTTCTCGACACGCACTGCTGTGATCTGAATGAAGACGCTGAACTGCAATAAACCTATTCTCCTTATTGAACTTTCTTTTTCATTTTCTTCGATAGATGCTAAAGTGAGAAGCAAAGCCTACTTCAGTTTCTTCGGGCCTCATTGCTTCTCAGTGCTGTGATTTGACGACGATAAGAACCTGGTATCTGTTCTCTTTGCCTAACCTTCTTTTTCCAAAGACTGAAAAGCAAGCATTTATTTACTAGGTTACGGGGCAATTTGGCCAACCAATTATCGGCTGGAAAGCACCCAACACAAAAACTTTAAACGTACTAAAAATACCAACAAACTTTTAAAAAGGAGCGCCCAGCACAATGCCGTTAACACCGTTAACAAAAAGTTAACCTCAGTTATTTAATGTAAAAATTGGTCAACGAACTCTTATTCTGGAGCGCCCAGCACAAAATTTTAAATTTTACTAAATTAAATAATTTTTTTCTCAATTGTCTTTATTCAAAACTACTTGTATAGATATCTATAGACAAAAATTATTCATTCTTTAATTTTGTCAAAATTATAATTTGCTAAAATAAACAAAAGTTTTAATTAAAAATATAATTATATGATTTAAATAAAACTCAAGGTGTTTTATAATTTATTATATATGTTAAACAAAAATTTATATGATTTATTTTTATAATAAAACTCACATAAATTTCTTCTAAAATCAAATAATAATTTTTATGAGAAAAAAGAATGTATGATAAATGATATGAGAGAATTAGAGTAAAATATGTAAAAGTGAACTTATTAATCAAATAATGTTAGATGGAACCTCAAAAAAAAAAAAAAAAATCTTATATATTGGAGCGGGAGATAACGTAGAGCTTAACATTTTTATACTTCTCTTGCAAAAGGTGTGACTATTAATAATTTTTAGATAAACATATAATAAAAAAAAGCTCTGGAAAACTCTAATATAGTCAATCCACTGAATTGAATGATGATATTTGTATTTATCTAAAAAAATTTCATCCATTAATTTGTCTTGTTGATTAATAAATACATTTTTACTGGTCAAAAATTTAAAAGATACTTTTTTTGCCCCTATTTATAAAATATGATTTTCATTTTTATTTTATTTCTAAATATAAGTCTTATTAATCTAAATTTATAAGTATACTTTGTTTCCTCTTTAAATTATAGCAAGAAATTTAAGTTAATAGATTCTTAAAGCTCAATCGTGCACGATTGACGTATAACTTATTCCCAACGATACACTATCTATCTTGAATATAATGATATTAATAAGTGCATTTTTACATATTTTACTCTAATTCTCTCATATCATTTATCATACATTCTTTTTCTCATAAAAATTATTATTTAATTTTAGAAGAAATTTATGTGAGTTTTATTATAAAAATAAATCATATAATTTTTGTTTAACATATATAATAAATTATAAAGCACCTTAGTTTTATTTAAATCATATAATTATATTTTTAATTAAAACTTTTGTTTATTTTAGCACTTTATAATTTTGAAAAAATTGAAGAATGAATAATTTTTGTCTATAGATATCTATACAAGTAGTTTTGAATAATGACAATTGAGAAAAAAATTATTTAATTTAGTAAAATTTATAATTTTATGTCAAGGCCTCTGAAGTAAGAGTTCATTTACTAATCATCTTAGATATTTATACAAATAGTTTTGAATAATGACAATTGAGAAAAAATTATTTAATTTAGTAAAATTTATAATTTTGTGCTGGGCGCTCTTGGAATAAGAGTTCGTTGGCCAATCTGCTCCTTAGATAATGAAGGTTAACTTTTTGTTAACTACATAATTCTACTTTGGTGCTCCTTTTTAAAAGTTTGTTGGTATTTTTGTGACGCTTTAATAGTTTTTGTGTTGGTGTTCTGAAATAATAGTTAGTTGGCCAAATTGCCCCTTAACCCTATTTACTATATTTTTTAAAATAAAAATGAGTGAAATGATGATAAATATAACTTAAATTATCGCACATTAAAATAAGTTGTCGTTTTAGTTTTCATTTTTCCTTTAATAAATGATTTAAAGTACTTAAGAAATATTTAAAAGTAATGGTCGCACTTAGAATATATTTTAATTACCATTCACTATAAAATACTTTAAAACACTTTATATGGTTTAAAAAACATATAAAATTCTAAATTCACCTTAACCCTTTCTGTCAGCAAAAGACTACAATTATACAGAGAAGATGAAAACTATTACTTCCTCCGCCTCCGATCTTAGAAATACTTTTATATTTGTCAGTTATGATGGTCCCCAATGCCTCTGGTGGTAATGTTTGTGGGGACTGAACATCTCTCCCTGTTTCTACGTACGACGTTTCATTCGGCTAAGCTTCACGCGTTTCTTTGTTTTTTCTTAGACCCACAAGTTAAACATATTTACGAGGAGTCATGGTAAGTAAAAGCCAAAAAAAGAAAGAAAAGCAAGTAAGGTCACTTTCCTTTTTATGGGTCACTTTCTACTTTCTAGAAGCATTTTAGGACCGGTTTGTTAGGAAGAAAGCTTGGGAGGAAAGGAAGATCCTAATCTTCCCATTGATTTTCACTGTTTGTTACATGAAAGTCCAACAACAACTCACCTGAATTGGACATTTTCCCTTATTTGAGGGAAGATGCTTCCTCCAAAATGGAAGGAAAGCTGCCATCTTCCCAGGAAGATGGTTTTTGATGATTTACCCTCAAATTCAAATTTGGAGGAAGTTCGACTGGCGGGAAAGTTTAAACTTGGCGGGAAAGTTCAAATCAGGGAAAGTTCAAATTTGGCGAATTTTTTTCTTCAAAAGTTTGAACTTAACAATAATATATTTTTTTAAATATATTTTAGAAAAGAAAATATATATTTTTATTTTGAATTAATTAAATTTGAGGGTAAAATAGACATTTCTAATTCCTACCAACTACCACCTCTTCATTTTCTTCCTACCAAACAACTCAAGTCATCTTCCTCATCTTTCAAATCTTCATTTCCATTCCTTTCCTCCTCTAAAGTTCCTTTCCCTCCCTAAGCTTCTCTTCAGAATAAACGAGTCTTATACTCTCATTCATAATAGGTTGTAAGATACGCAAAATTTATGGGAAAAAATAATATTTTTCCAAGAGTAATACATCTGTCGGGCGCATCCAAAAATATTGAAGGGGACACCATTGGTGGGGGAAGCGGGTTCTGGGCAAAGACCTCCAATTTTTTTGAGGAACTTTTTAAACGCATTAAAAAATAAAAGAATATAAACAAGAAAAAAAATATAAAAAAATATTTATGAAATCAAGTAAATATTAATGATGTAATAAGAGAGGTAATTATTTTAAAATCTGTCATTTAAAAAAGTAAGGCTAAGTGTTGTTACAAATGCAATTTATATAAATTACAATGAAATGTGAACACTCAACAAGTTTAAGTATTTATATTTTAATAACAAAAGTATATTAGAATAAAAACAATTACATTGTCATCATTTTAGGCTTTATTTTTGAAATTCCATCATAATCGCCTTATTATCAATGCTATCAAATATATCTTTTCAATATAAGGCGACTAAACAATCATTCAACCATTCATCTCACATCCGACACAATACAATATTGATGTATTAAGGGTAGGCACTAAACAATCATGTAATCATTCAAATATATTATATATATCATTTTTTTTTAAGTTTCTCAAATTTAAGGGTCTCCTATACCTCCATCCGCCTATGAATACAGTACGAATGCTGTCAAAAAAATTGCAATGTACATATGGATTAGGAGAGATCAGAAAAACTGTGCTAGAGTTGATTGCATTTAATAAGGGATATTTTTCAAAATATGAATAGTTTTAATTACTTGTAAAAGATTTTTATATCTAAACCAGAGAACAGCACGTTTACGCGCACAACCACATAATATATTTTGAATTTAAAATTAGTGAAACATCCGCAAGTCAAGTCAAGTCAATTTATTTCTATAATAAGGATTGTGGAAATGAGAAAAGTAAGGAACAAAAAATTAATATTATTTTTCGTCTGCAGCTATTATGTTAAATTGGAAAGAATGATATTGATTAATTAATTATAATTGATGTAAAATAATATCCATAAAATACCTCAAAGTAACATTAAATTATATAAAACTTTTTATAAATTACATAAATTAATATGAAAAAACTAATAAATAAGGAAGCAAAAAAATTGAGATATTTTTGTCATTAGTAGACTTGATGAACGAGGATCCATTAAGACATGGAAAAAGAGGAAACATAAAATAAACCAATAGCATTCAAGCACAAGAATTATGGTTTTCTAGTGGTTGAGAAACAAGGGCCATGATTTTGCAACTTTTTTCTGGGTTACAAAGGAAAAGATCAAAGCTTGAGAATTAGATTCTAAAAAAAAAAACAAACAAACACACACACGACTACCAAAGAAGAAACAAACACAAAACAAACTCGCCAGAAAATTATAGAGTCCTTTAGAATTTGGGCCAAGCAAAAACTCGTTTACAATTTCTGTATGTACTCAGCAGTGGAAGATGATTGCTCTTTTTTTTGAATAAACAGCAAGACATATATAATACCCTCCCATTCTTAATATAAAAATATCTATCTAACATAGTTAGATTAAAAAATTATTTGAGTTAGTTATTTTGATTTATATTTTCCAATACATCCTTGTCATCTTCCTTAATTCTTCTATTTTCTCTTCTTTGATTATTATTGAGGGATGATTTATAGGAGTAAAATAGGAAAATATTAATAACTATAAAAATTGACAGTGGGTTATATGATATAGTCATGTTCTAAGGGAAGGTAATCGGTGTGTAGATTGGTTGGCTAATTTTACTTTGACGCATGTGGAGTCTCAGACGAATCCCATTTCTCGATCCCCTTTGGTCTACATTGCTACCTTGTTGCCGATCTGGCAGAGTACGACATGATAGGAGGGCCTAAGACCTTAACCTCTTTTAGTTTTATTGGTTTGTTTAAGTTTTGTTTGTTTATCTTTCCTTGTATAAAAAAGATTGAAATCAACTTTTCAAATATCTATTATATTCACTAAAAAAAACTGTTTTGCGACGGAAAAAATCCATCGCCAAAGAGGGTTTTTCGTTGCAAAATGAATTTGCGACAGTTTAATCCGTCGCAAAAACCTCGCCGCAATTGCGACGGATTTCAAATTTTCCGTCACAAATTTGAAAATTTGCGACGAACTTAAAATCCGTCGCAAAAAATTATTTTTAAATTTTTTAAATTTTATTTGATTTTGTGACAAAGTCCATTCAGTCACAAATTTCATTATTTTTTAAAATATTTTTTTAGGAAAATATTTTTTGAATTTTGTTTTAATTCTTTTTAATTTTATTTTAAAAAATTATATATAAAAATATATATAATAATAACAAGCATACATAAAGAGTTTTTACATAGAGAGAAAACAAAATATAAATAATAGTGTTGCAAAGAACATGTACTAAAAAGTAGTCTAAACGAAACATTATAATAATCATCATCACCACGGCATTGTCATCATCACTGGAGCCGACTCCTTACCCTTGTTTTCATTAGGGACATGAGTTGAAGTTGCATCGCCTTACCATCTCACGTGTCTCCGTAGCTCAACCTGCTTGCATTGGACCAACGCCTTCATCTTCTTCATCTCATATGCAAAAAATTAGGAACTACGTTTATTTTTTGTACTTTATTCAAATAGACTAGGGAATGAAAATGTAACAATCAATATCAAATATATTACGTTTACATGCGAGAAACACTTTCGAGTCGGATGAGGAGCGCTTCGTTTGCTTAAGTCAGCTAGCAGAGGCACCGTAACTGAAGATTCTACCTTTGTTGTTAAATCCGCCTGCAACCTAAATGAATAGACTCTCGTTATTGGACTGAGAGGATGTGGTGTCGGTCGCACTCTACGAGTCTCTCTCCTCCGTCGACCTCTTATAGGTGTCCTACAAGCAAAAATACATCACAGACAAGCCATGTGAAATGAAATAAATATGTTGATATTCGAAAACAAAGAATAAATGCAATATAAATATCTCACCACTACTTGCGCCTTGGCGTTAATCAGTGCGCTGCTCACTCCCTTTAGATTCTTTGGGAATGGGTCCGCTCAGCAAGGCGGTCCAGTCAACATCTTCTGCAGAACATCCCTGCACGCTGCTGCAAACACAAATGATAGCAGATTAATTAATTGTTTCAAATAACAAAATATTGAATACATAAATAGAAAATAACGTGTACTCACAATTTTTCTTTTATGCTCACTCATTGGAATGGAGCCGCCAACATATGAAGGTCCTTCCATTATGGCCCTATTTTGCTTATTTTTCGACTTTTATTATTAAATCTCTCATCGGAGGCCCAATTTTGAACTAATTGGTGCGGTCTCGAGTTGAATCCAATCTTGCCTCGCTCTACCTTTTCTCAATTTATAAAACTTCTCGACAACCACCGGCTTGCCTTGTGGTTATAAGCTTTTAGCTCTTGATGATGTTCAGGCAACATCCTAAACTTATCCTGAAAATCAATAACGAACAATCAGTGCTCCAAATTTTAAAAGTACTTAATCAGTTTGCATTTGGATAAGAAATTAATAACCATAAAACACATAACTTACCAAGAACTCATTGAACCAAGCATCCCGATTCGCCTTAGGAATCTCTGTCCAACAGTCGAAAGGTGCTCGCTCCTTCTTGTGGACCGGTGGAAGGTCTTGGCACACGTGTACAATCTATATAAGTGACCAATACAACCGGTCACTTATGCCAATCAATTGTCACTTATCAAGAAAGTGAGAAATAAACACATGCATTGAATAAAGAATAGATCCCACAAGCAACCGAGAGAATGAGGATAGCACACCGTAACATGGGGACATACAAGTGGAGGGGGCAAACAAATAACGAGGATACTATAAGTATTTTGGAGTTTATAAGATATATGGGCTAAATCAAAGAGATTATTTAAGAGCATAATATGTGAGACTTAATCAAGATTATATAATATGAAAAATGAACTTTATCTTTTGTATTTATAATTACCTATTTATCTAAATAGTATTTATAATTTAGTTTTTTTAAATTATCCATCTTTATTGTATAACTTGTTAAAGATATATTCAAATCAAAAATGTAAATAAGATATTTTTTTCAAAAAACTTAATAGTAATTTTTATAAAACATTAACTCAACTAACTAATTTAACTAATTTTTATAATACATACAAATTTCATTATTCCCTAAACCCACATCTTCTTTGTATTTTATGTTAATTAATTAATTCTCTTATCCCTCAATCTCACTTTTAGCAAATTATTTTTCTCATTTCAACGCTATCCTATTTATAGATTTATATATATCATTACCAACTAATACAGCATCATAACAATTATTGTAAGCTTCCAACAAAGTAAATATTATCCTAAAAAGTAATCTTCCTTAATTTCCCAATTCTTATTATATAGGAATAAGATATATTTTTATCATACCAACTTACATGATACACACACTCAAACATATATAACTAAAGCCTTCATTGCTTGAAAGGGTATTATTGACACAATTGATTCAAAAATTGTCATGTAAATAGAACCACATACCAAAACGAGAGAAAAAAATACAAACATACCGATTGAAGATAGTGAAGAGTGTAACAACCCAATCTCCAAAAGCGGTATAATTTTTTTCATTAAGACATCATTTTAAATAATCGAGAGAAGAGCATCGGAGCATTGAGTAACCGATATGTACATATAAAATGCCGTAAGTCCGGTTTGGATACAACAGTGCAAAAAACCTATGTGGTTCAAAGGTAATATACAACGAAAGAGATCTTCAACCGAATCTTCTACGTGGCACGCTTGCTTCTCTTCTCGCCCTCCAGGTTCTCCGAACCTCGAAAGCTATAAGCTGAGATCCAATTTAGCGCATTGGATCTCGGGTAACAGTTAACCTTATGCTTATAAACATTATATGTACAACGGGTATTTCTAATTTCACAAAGATTGATCAAGCCGGTACAACAACATAAAACCTGTAATAGTGATCTAAGTACGATTCCTTAATCACAGTGTGTCTAAATACGGTTCCATAGGTACGTAGTATCTAAGTACGGTTCCATAGACACGGGGTATCTAAGCACGGTTCCATAGACACGAAGTATCTAAGTACGATTCCTTAGACACGAGGTATCTAAGTACGGTTCCATAGATACGGTGCATCTAGCACTCAGCACGAATGGCAGTGCAAGTGTCTATCATGGGGCCTCACCTGACTTATACGGCGACTAAATGGCTTACCCGCATAGACTAGCCTTGCCTTCGGCACCAAACTATTCACACAACATATTATCACATATAATCATTCAATAATCATCGATTAGTGTTACAGACACCTAACGTACCTTCGTTGATGTACGTAAATGTTTCAGGCGAAACATTACCTTGACGGAAAACAGTGGTTTGTCCGAAACGGCGCGTTGAACAGTATGTGGCGGCAAATTAGGATTCGACGTCCTATAAGAGTAATATCACTTTCATTAGTGATTTGACACAATAATCGGCATTTTAGGTAAAAATTACCATTTTGCCCCTATACCCCTACTTGGGAATTTCGCCAAAGACTTCCGTTACTCTTACAAATTTTCTTCCCGAAATTTCGCTTAACTTGACGCAATTATGATTTTCGAAATTCTAGACTAAAATAGCCCTATCATATGATACCCAATCATAAAAATAAAGACTCTCTAGCATTAGTAACTATTGAAAGAACTATGAAAGCTTAAAGCTCGGTGCAGGAAAACTTACCCAGAGCTTCATGATTTTCCCTTTCCTTCTCCTTCTCTCTCCTCTCTCTAGATTTTCGGTTTGGAGCTCTTGGAATTGTGAGAAATGAAGAGGAAGGGGGGGTATTTATAGGAAAATTTCATGAGGGCATTTTGGTCTTTTCTCAACCTTCACAGAATATTCCATGAGAATATACCACGAGAATATTCTTTTGTTCCAAGAATATTCTTTTGTCCACAGAATATTCTTTTGGAATATTCTTTTGTCCACAGAATATTCTTTTGGAATATTCTTTAAACCATTTCCGATCGTCTGATTTGCGTAATTTCTGAGAAATCTCAAAATTACGGAACCACAAGCTTTGAAAACCTTCTCTTCCATACGAAATGTCTATTCCAACTATTTTTCTGACTCTTGCTAGGCCATTTCCTGATTGACGGAAGTTTTCTCGAAAATGTCCGAACGTGTCCCTGGTTTGAAACGAAAATCCGGAAGTTCCAGCTTATAGACATAGATGCACTGATTTCAAATATGTCCATAAAAATTCCCAATTCTTTCTCGGTTGTCACAACTCTAATTTTGAAGTCTTTACTTCAACCTGGCTATCTGCCCTTTTCTCATAATTTCCTATTTCCGTCTTATTAGGAAAGCACAAATGGCTTGAGTTAACTTGCAAGAGTCTAATCAAGATAAAACCCACCGATTAATATTTTACCTTGACTTTGGGAGTCCCATTCCTAGATCTCCGATAGGATCCGTTTCCAAATTTCCATTTTACTATTCACCCTTTATCACTTTAATTAATTATATTATTATTATAATAAAACTTATATATTAAGTTTTCTTTTATTTATCATTAATATTATTTTTTTTTCTTTTTATTTTTTTTGCCCTTTATTTTCGTTTTATTTATTTATTATATTTTATTAATTATTTAATTAATTATTTAATTAATTAAATAATTATTTTCACATAATTTTTTTACAAAATTTTCCTATTGGTCCATTCTTGCATTTAGGCTCAAAATACCTAAACTCAACTATTTTTCACAAAATTTTCCAATTAATTAGTAAATATATTTTTACTAATTTCAAACCATTTTCCACTAATTTTTGAGCTTTACATAATTATTTCATAATTTTATTTGCTCAGGCTTAAGTAATTAGCTCAATATTACTTAATTACTTTATTATCACTTGTTGATAATTTTCTTAATTAAGACACTCCTTTATCTTCAAACTGTTGCCTTAACATTAGAATTTCCATGCCTCATGCATTATTTTATAATTTACAAGGGTATTTTCCATAATTTCTCTAAGTCATTTATGTCCCTTAGGGCATTTTGGTCATTTTGGTACTTTTGCCCTTAAATTCCCTAATTCAAATTTCGGGGTATTACAAAGAGGCTGGAAATAGAAACCGGATGGCGAGAGGTGCGGGACGGACTTGAATAGGGCAAGGGAGGAAGATCGACGTTGGAGGAGCGAGCACCCGGCGTCGACGAGCGAGGGAGGACGTCGGACGGTGAAGAAGATGGAGGAGCGACCACCACAAACGAAAAAAGCGCGAAGGAGGTCGAACTAGAGCGAGAGCGAGGGGAAGAGGAAGATGAAGAGACCACAGAATAATGAACCGTGGGGGTGGATATAAATAGATTTGCGGCAGATACGTGTATCCGTAATTTTTGCGACAGACCACGATGTCGTCGCAAATTTGCTCAAATTTTTCAACTGGCACACATTTTTTTTTTTTTTTGCAATGGATTAATGTTTCCATCGCAAATTTTTTTTTGTGCGGCAATTTATTTTTCCGTCAAAATCCCAACAAATTTGCGACGGAAAAATATTCTTCGCAAATTACAAATTTGTGTCTTGATGATTATAGCACACTTGTTGGGTATGGTCGAGGTTTCGTATTAGGTTGATGAACTTGAATAGTGTAACATCTCATTTTCAAAAGCGGAAATATTTTTATTTTCAAATCATCAAAGTAAAACTGAGACAAGAGTAATCGATACTTATATTCAAAATGCCAAGCTGGCTAATTTCGATAATTGTACATTGATCCGGTGTTTAACGTAAACATAATTACATATCAAAAGAAAGTCTTCACTAGGTCTCTAAGCGTGCGCTTGCCTTTATCCTCGATCCTCGGTCCTCCTGATCCTGAAGCTATGTTAAGAGCTGAGGTCCAACGCACGGACCTCGGGTAGCAGTTAACCTCATGTTTATATATACACATACGAGTTACAATTATTCACAACATAGACGATATATGAGCATACAAACAAGTATCACACAAACAAGCATATCCCGACACACATAGGCCCCTCAAGCATATCCAGACAACACATAGCCCCTGAAGCATATCTGACAAAGACATAGGCCCCGAAACGTACCACGGCAAGCCAAAGGCCCCCGACGGATGTGTCACCCACAATGAATGTATCCCAATCAACGGTACATAGACATACAGCGAGCTATCAGCTACCACGTACAATACACATAGCACATATACGCATACAATAAACATCGAGTTAGTGTTACGGTACACGAACGTAAGTACCTCCGTTGGCGAAATACGGTGCGTATGCCGTCGGGTGCGTGATCGCGAGATATCCTATAAGGATAATAGCGTATTCATTAATGATCAATCATCATAACGGACATTTTAGTCCCAAATTACCATTTTACCCCTGACCTCACTAATCGGTGAAATTTCGCCAGAACTTCGTTACTTTGACTCTAATCTTCCAAAATTTTGCCATATCTCTAACTCCAACATATTTTCAAAATAAATATCATATTTAATCTTAAAACATGATATAAAAATCATACTTGGAAGATTAAAGATCAAACTAACATTTCTACTAAAACTACCGAACAAAGACTAGAACTTAAGACTAGAAACCGAAGAAATTACCCAGAGCTTTGCTACTCCTTCTCCTTCTTGCTCTCACTTCTCTCTAGGATTGCTTCTTGAATTGGTAAGGAATGAAGTGAAGAGAAGGTGCCTATTTATAGAAAATCTCTATGGCAACTTGGTAAATATTTTGAACTTTCTATTCTTTATTTTAAACCCTTGGATCTAGGGTTTTGCTCAACCTCCATCCTCCACCTTTGATCCTTCATGCCGACCTCCCTCTCCCCTTTTTGCAAAAATTACATCATCAACATGATGTCACTCATTTGCTTTATGAACTTTTAGGTAAGTCTTCCCTTTCGGTGTTCCAATCGCGTAATCTTAAATAATCTCAAATATTCCTTAGCTGTCCTGATGCTAGAAACCTAGTTCATAGATTTCAGGATAGGATTTAATTTCTATCGGTTCTCATCAATCCTATTTGCTTTTTCAACAAATATCACAAATATCTCTTTTCTTCTTTATCTTTCTTCATCCACTTGCACTCTTTTGCATTCACACACATGCAACATTTTCTCTTTCCTTCCCTCTTCATTTTCGAAATTCATGGTTGCTTTTTAACAAAAGATGTTGCTTTCCCCACTTGCAAATATTCCATGTCTTGTGTGTTTTCATTGGCTAGTTACAAACCTTGACTTTTCAACAACTTCTTAACAAAGTTACTACTTCAACCGCACTCCTTCATTCACTTTAATTTCGGTTGTCCCTCCCATTTTATTTTTCTTATTTTGTTTATTTAATTTCTACTATATTATTCAAAAGAAAATTCTCCCATTGGTTGATTCATTATCACATGGATTAAGGTTCAATTAATTAAAACCATTAGATCTACCTTATAAGATTCAATCTTGGCCTTTCATTGGTTAATAACCCTTATTTAGAGGTTTCACATAATTAACTTTGAATATTACCCTTGTTCATGCCTAAACAATTAGCAATTAATTATTTAATTAATCACCTACTAATTGTTGACAATTTTCTTAATTAGGATTAATTGTTTTCTCACAACTATGACACCGACATTGGTCATTTATGCTCCATATATTATTTTAAAAATCATGGGGCAACTTATGTTCCCAAAATAATATTAAATTTTGCCTCATCATTTTCCAAGGAAAATAATCCCATAAATTATCTAAATTAGAGACAACATACTTTCCTATTTTTAATAAATATTTAATTGTCTCTTAGGATTTATCATAATATTCTCTGGGTATTTTATGACCCATAAGTTCACTTAGGATTTTTGGCACTTTATTTCTTCTAATTTCAAGAGAAATTGCCCTAGAAAATAAGATAAATATATCTCAAGGTTTGAGACCACTTATTCACTTATTTCCAATAGGTATTATTTACTAAAATGTGATACCTATTTAAGTGAGATTTTAGGGTATTACAAATAGAGAGTACTATTAAGCAAATCGTAACCTAAATAGTTGAGTGATTCCTTAGATATTTGAATTGACTTGAACGAATTGAGGATTTATTAAATAGTGTCTCTTTTGAAGTACACTTGTGATATTTGTAAAGAAGAAAGATATGAAACTTTACATTGACTAACATCGGTTGAATAAAGTCGCCATTGAGGGTGGATATTATTTACTAAGAATAGATGATATTTCGGTTTATTGATTCGTCAATTTGAGGTCGTGTTATCAATTAGGAATTAGAATAGAAAACATTCCTATGTTGACTTTTTATACTAAGTATGGTTATTATAAGCTCTTTATTATGCCTTATGGATTAACTAAGAAAGAGTAGCCGTATCTTTGGAATGAGAAATGAATGGAAACCTTTCAAAAGCTAAAATAAATCCGGGTGGCGGGTTAGAGGGTTTCCTTTATAGATTACCTTTCCTTCATTATTAGTCCAATTAATTATAAGTCGAGCACACGCAACAGAGCACGTGATCGGTTTGGACAAACTATCGTCTGGTAAAAAGTAAAATCAACAAAAAGTAAAGTTCCCGGAGGGTTAAGATATAGTTATCCGACAAGAAATACCAAAATAATACGATTACGTCCCAAAATATAAAATACAAAATACGATAGGGCATCCCCTATCCTTCATCAAAGACTGTCATTCCTACCTTTGCAAAAGGCATTTATATCTCGTGCGCGCTCACCAGTACTACCAAAAGCTTCTCGTGTCCGAAAATGGCCCCAGAGTAACCATCAATACTCAAATATTAAATGTGTAGTGTGTATGCAAGTAACCATGTCGTGTAAAAAGTCAACGAAACAATGCCAAACATACCATATATGCAAACAGATATACCATAATAACCACACATCGCAATCCATAGAACTCATATAGTCGCCTTACCAAGGCAAGCCTCGACTCACCGGATTCACAACCCGTAAAGCCGCCCTTACTGTGCCAACCCTGACTAATTCTCAACTTGTACACCACCAACTAAGGCGGCCTTGGATGATCGTCCTCAACGCTAGAACCACATACTCGTATGCATATTTGGCCAAGCATATACAAAGACACACATGGAAAATACAAACATACGACATAACACAAAGATATTCGAGTAAAGCGGTTACTACCTAGTGTAATTTATCTTGCCTTTAATATTTTCTAGGCCTAATGAATTTCTAAAATGCCCTTGACCTAAATAACATCAAAATACACTATTTTTAGTATTGCCAAAAATACCCTTACAAATTTCATAAAAATATGAGCCCTCTTAAACTTCCCGAAAATCCACGATTTCGGTCCCACTTGTAACATTTTTAATAAATTCCACAAAAATCATTTCAACATGAAACCAACGCCATCCGAACCATTAAAATGTATATTTTCTAGGAATAGTAATTCCATAAATCATGAGTACACTTATTTTGGTGTGAAGCTCAAATTTCACTCTCTCGGTCCAATTCGCTCCCTGTTTCCGTGCCCCTTTTCAATAATTTATTTCACCCAGATTCTTATCCACAAACCATCATATTATACATCAAAATCATGCCCCGAAAATTCACGTTAGATATGTGTGTCCTTTATATTTACAAAATCACTTTTCTATTTCATTTTGATATCTTTTCACGAAAATTCTAAGGATAATAAAAGACTCCATGAATGATCTAACCTTTCAAAATGAAGTTCTATATGTCTAGAACCTCTAAAAATACAGATCAATCGTATAAGAAATTTTCTATCGATTATAACCTAGCTTGGAATCGTTCAAACTGAAAAACTACTGAAAATATTCTCCTTCGTAAAGAGCAATTAAGAAATTTCATTTTGCCCCCTCAAACCCTAGCTAAAGCATCACACACTACCCTATTAGGGTTTTCCATTTATTTATCTCCTTTTTCTTCTTCTTTTTTCTTTTCATTTTTTCTTTTTCAAAAATTAAAAATAGATCAAATAGGAAATAAATAAGCTTAAGGTTTTCTTATGTCATGCGTGAACTATGTTGTAAGTCCCTTATATAAAGGACTAGAGAAGTGTACATATAATTGAGTAAATATTTTGAAAATTTAATTAAATACATAAATTATTTGAATTTTCAAGAGTCTTGAAAATAATTATAAGAATATAAAATATTATATTGATAAAAATTAATTGAGAAGTTAGGAGAAAAACAAAAGTAGTATATTTAAAAAATTTTAATCCACGATGGTACTCCCTTCTAGTCAGTTGTCCCTCCAACCTCATCACTTCAATTGGGGAGATTATTTGGCCATTTTTGAAATTTTTTATTTAAAATTAAAGGAATTTTTGGGATTTTACATGTATCCCTCATTTTCATTTTATACCAGTCATTTCAATCTCCCAATAAGGTGCTCCAATAGTCCTTTTTTAACCTTTATCAAGAGTTTCTGGTGTGTTTAGTTTAAGTAGAGGGGATGGAAGGAAACACATCTTAGGGAGGATATTAACCAAATTGCTACTAATAAGAAAAGTATTCCTTTTGTTGAGAGTATATTTTGGAATATTGAAAATTTTTATAGGCTATTTAGTAATGATGAAAGAAAAATTTTCCTCTCCTCCCTTTCTCCCATCAAACCAAAGCGTGAGTTTGATTTGAGGTGAAGGGATGGGATGTGAGGAAGTGAGAATGATCCTTTCCTCATTTGGTTTAAAATTTTGGAGGGGAGAGAAACCAAAATCTTAAACAACCCTCTCCTTCTCATCTTAAACCAAATAAAGGATATTTCCCCCTCTCATTCTTTCTAACAAACCAAACAAGGTAATGTACCCTTCCCTCCCTCCTCTGTCATCTTCCTTTTAAAGCAAACACAAGAGTAAGGCACTTTCACCCTCCCAACAAATATGCCTTGAAATTAACTTGTATTCTCATCTTTATGTGAATGCGACTCTTACCACCTCAACAGTTTATTTTATTGATCTCCAATAGTCCTTTTAATTAACTGAATTCTCCATTGAATGTGGAAAAAAATGTTTCAGAAATCATTTTGTGGGAATTTAAAAGATACTCGTACTAAGTTTGGTTCAGAAAGAGATAAAAATAATAGAGGATGATCGTAAAGAGAGAGATAAATAGAACACTTATCCACTTATTTGTGTTTGTCTTTTCTCCTATTGGACCACATTCATTGTCTTTTTTTTTTTTTTTTAAATACTACCACCATATTCGTTGTCTATTTTTACACACATGTATCACTGATCTAACGTGAATCACATGTATCCACTTACTTGAACCATCTTCATCTTCTGGTTGTTGATCACTTCTCTGAAAGCTTTTCCTTTGGAGTGTCCTGAGATGCTAGAGCCTTCCCTGCCATTTGTAGCCATATGGAAAATTACAATAATCCAAAAATTAATTTATTTACTCATGAGAAATTACATCAATAAACATATTTATTGTATAAATATCATAATTAAAAAATAAAAGTTTTAAAAATAAAAAGACTTTCAAGAATGATACTATGTAACATCCTAATTTTATTTTTAGGATTTAATTGTAATTAAGAAATAATTATATATTATTATGTAATTAAATTGTAATCGTGATTGAAAAAGAAAAATATGAAAAATATATAATAATAATAATAATAATAATAATAAAATTAAGTTGGGACTTTGTGGTAATTTTATCCATTTGAAAAAAATGATACATGGTGGTTGGTAGGATTTGGCTTTCCTCCTATACCTCTTACCATCCTTTTCCCTTTTCTACCGTTGGATTAAGATCTCAACGGTCCAGATTTATTATATGATAAAAATATTATTAGTAAATACCTTTTTGGTCCCCGAAAACATACGGGACCCATTTTGGTCCCCGAGTAAAAAAATGTCATTTTTTGTCCTTTTTAGGACTAAAAATGACCTTTTGGGAATTTGTGAGGATTAAAATGTCCACAAAAATGACCAAAAAGGACTAAAACTAGCCTTATTTTTCCTTTTTATGGACTAAAAGGGACTTTTTTCAGGGACAAAAATGGGTCCCGCGTGTTTTTTCATTGACCAAAAGGGGTATTTACTCAAATATTATTATAAGGGAAAAGGAAGGGAAGATATACTAAAAAAGAATAGTAAATGGACCGTCGAGATCTTAATCCAACGGTAGAAATAGAAAAATGAGGGAAAAGGATGATAAGAGGTATAAGAGGAAAGCCAAGTTCGGTTGGCTAAGAAAGAAAGAAAAAAAAAGAGATGATTGAACTTCCATGGCTTTTGACAATTAACGAGGGGTGAGTTGGAATGTGTGTGTGTGCCGCGCGCGCAAGGGTGGATTCAAAAATTACCAAGGGGGTACCATTGACGGGGATTTGGGGATTTAAGGCAACGCCCCAAAATTTTTTTAAGAAAAGTTTTAAATGTATTAAAAAACAAAGAATATAAACAAGAAACAAAAATAAAAAAAAAAATATTCATGAAATCAAGTGAATACTCGATGATGTAATAAGAGAGTCAATTATTTTACAAACCTATCATTTAAAAAGTAACGCTAAGAGTCATAAAAATGCAAACTATACAAATTACAATGAAGGATGGACACTCAATAAGTTCAAGTACATATATTTTAATAAATAAAGTATATTACCATAAAAATAATTACAATGTCATCATTCTAGGCCTTATTTTTGAAATTCCATCATAATTGTCTTATTATCAATGCTATCAAATACATCTTTTCAATATAAGGCACTAAACAATCATTCATTCATCCATCCCACATCCGATTACGAAGTGCGCCTTGATGTATTAAGAGGGACACTTAATTTAAGAGTGGTAATCATTCAAACATGTATTAATTTAAAAAAATATCCCAATTCAAGGGGGCACTTGCCCCCTTCTTTACAACGTGGGTCCGCCCATGTATGTGTGTGAGGTGTGTGTGACGGTGAGGAGTGAAAATTGAGAACTGAAACGCAGAGACAAGAGATTCGGGTTTTGAGGTATGTTATTTATTTTATAGGATCATTTTGATAGTTAAATCAACTTCTTTCAATAAACTTCCTTCATGAAAATTGTTCTATATATATTTTTTCTTTTCAATGAATATAATATTAAGTTGGTTAGTGAAAATTTTGAGATTATGAGTTTAGAAAAGTTTTGAGTTTTGACAATAAATGATTGTATATATGTATAGAACAATTAATACCTAGTTTTAGTTGGTTTAGATTTATTGATTAATTTTTTGTAGGAATTTAAATTAACTTTTCTATTTAAGAAATTAAGGATTTACATCTTATCTCATATTTCTACCGATTGAAAGTTGCATAAATAATTTATTTTCGGTTAATGGAGATATTATGGAAGTTTTAATTGGTTTAGTTTTGAAATTTGAAAAATTACACTATTATTTTCAGTTTTTATTACAATAATATATTATTATTATAATTTGTGTACTTTGAGTTATATAAGTTATAATTGTGATAATGTAGAGTTTACTCGTGACCGATGATTGTTTTTGTTTTACTCACAAGATAAGGTTTAGCTTAGAGTTGAGGTAACCGGAAGTTAATTTATTTTATATGCTTGTTTTGGACTGTAAGGTATTTTCTAATCCTTACTTCCACATGAACTATTGGCATGTGTTTTGAAAAATTATGCGTATATCTAAATATGAAATTGTTTGGTGAAGTAGTTGTATTTTCCAATATATGAATATTGTTACTAAGATTGTGAATGTTGTGATAGTTATGATGATTAGTTGTGAAATGTTGAATATGGAATAATGAATTTTGTAAGATATTGATGTTATCATGTTTGTTATGAGATGTTGTATACGAAATAATATATTGCACGATGTTTTTAAAAGTTATAGTGATATATTGTTTATTTGTTATGGGATATGTTGGATTGTGTGGAAGAGATTTAAAGTGAAATTGTGTCCATCGCTCCTCATTCCCGGCTCGGAATTAGAGTTGAGTGTTTTGGACTGGATACCTCCCCGTTATGGTATATTGGTGGTACAACGGGATGGGACAATATTCTTGAAGTAACTAGCTAATCTTGGCCAAGTATACTAACATTGATAGGTTGTACCAAGTCTAGCCGCCTAGGTGATATAGAAGGAGTAGGATGGATGAGTGGGGATGGTTCTAACTACTATTAACTACTTTGTATTATTGAATTATTGTTGATATTATAATTATCTAGCAAATCTACTTCTCGACTTGCAATCATTTCTTGCATATTTGA
This sequence comes from Acacia pycnantha, assembly GCA_025563575.1. NCBI lineage: Eukaryota > Viridiplantae > Streptophyta > Magnoliopsida > Fabales > Fabaceae > Acacia > Acacia pycnantha. The sequence goes on along the minus strand of JAMWYP010000421.1, from coordinate 208,253 downwards.
TAAATTAATTTTGGTTCTCGGGACTTTATGTCTCACCCCGTTATTATCAATATTTTTCAAGCGAGACCTCTCATTTTACTAGAGAACAAGGTGTAATACCCTAAAAATCAGTATTATAATTTAGTAAAATTATTCCTATAGAAAGTAGGTGAATATGAGATATCAAATATTAAGTAATAATTAGCTTATTTTCCAAGGGAAAATCTCTTAGGGAAAATTAGGAAAAAGAACTATGGGGTCAGAAGGACCAAAATACCCCTGGAAAGGGTAAATGACTTAGAAAAATTGTGGAAACTACCAAAAGGGCAGTAAAATGATCAACTAGATTGAGACTATGCTATCTCTAATTATTGTAATTTGATAAATTATGAACTTGGAGAAATTGTTGGAAAATACTCAAAAAGAAGTGAAATGACCATAATACCCTTGTAAATTCTAAAAGAATGCAGAAGACATGGAAACAAAAATGTTAATGTAAGAGTATGAAGGAAATGAGGCATTGTAATTAAGAAAATTATCAACAAGTGATAAAAGAGTAATTAAGTAATATTGAGCTAATTACTTAAGCATAAGTAAAGGAAATTCACAAGTAATTATGTAAAACCCTAAAATTAGTGGTTTTTGTTTTAAAATTAGTAAAAACATGTTTACTAATTAATTGGAAATTTTGAAGAAAAATGGATGAGTTTAGGTATTTTTAAGCCTAAATGCAAGAATAGACCAATAGGAAAATTTTGTAAAAATTATGTAAAAATAATTATTTAATTAATTAAATAATTAATTAAATAATTAATCAAATAATAATAAAAAAACGAAATAAAAAAAAGGGCAGAAAAAATGAAAAAAATGAAAATGAAATGAAAATAATTTTTGCAACTTGCAAATATTTTAACAATATAATTAATTAAAGTAAAAATGATGAATAGTAATTTTAAAATTAGGAAACGGATCCTATCTAGAGATCTAGGAATGGGATTTCCAAAGTCAGTGGTAGAATATTGATCGTGGAATTTTATCTTCCGTTAGACTCTTACTAAGTAAATTCATGTGCATTTTCCTAATAAAACAAAATAGGGAAAAATGCAGATAGGCACATTTTTGGATATGAAGAAAATAAATTCAAACTCAACATTTAGGAATGAGTTTGAATTTATCTGAACATATTTGGAATCAGTGAATTTTTCTGAAGAAGTTGATGATTCCGAAATGCGTTCAAACCTGACACGTTTTCGAGAAAACTTCAACTAGACCGTTGGAACCTCGTAAGAGACCAAAATCTAAGTTAAATTAGATATTATTGATGAGGAAGAGAAGATCTTGAGTTATGAATTCGAAGTTTGAGATTTCTCCGAAATCACGCGAACCTGACACCGATCGGGAAAATTCTATCGAGACGGCAAAAAGAAAAAAATGGCATGGTGACTCATGGGAGGGAGCTGCACGTTTTGGAGGTTTTCCATGGCCAAGAATCATCCAACAAAACCATAATTTTCCATGGTTTATATTCAAAGAGAAGGAGTTGTGAAATTACCAAAATACCCTTGAGTTTTTCTATAAATAGGCATGTAGTGCTCTTGCATTTCTCACATCCATTTTGAGAGCTAAGGCCGAATCTAGAGAGAGGATTCTAGAGAGAGAAGCTCTGGAAAAATTGTGAAGAAAGTCTTCAACGGGTAAGTTTTCCGATAGGGCAAAATGGTAATTTTTACCTAAAATGCCGCTTATGATGTCAAATCACTAATGAAAGTGATATTACTCTTATAGGACATCGAAACTCGATCCGCCGCCGTTACGCCGCCGACGTGCCGCTGTTTCACGTTTTCCGTAAAGTACGTTTTCCGCCGAAGTACCTACTGTCGTCAACGAAGGTACGTTCGCGCATCAGTAACACTAATCTAGTGCTGCTCATATACATATATGTGATAGGTACATTCACGGATAGAGATTCTTTAGGGTCACCGAGATACATTCACGGTTAGAGACTCGTTCGGTGGTTACCGATTATACATACGGCGCCACACGGGTTATAGAGATATTAATACCGTTAGAGTTTTCCTAGCGCCGAGGACACGACCGTATATCGTGGCATCGGTGAATAGTGCAGCACTTTATGGGGCTTACATACGCTTTACGCTTATGTACCGTCATTATATTGATCATTGCTTGTTATTGTATGAATGTCCATTGTCTATATACTGTTTTATTTGAGCATAAGGTTAACCGTTACTGGGTTCGATGCATGGACTCCACTCTTAACGTAGCGTCAAGTTCGGGATGACCATGGATCGGAGATCGAGGCAAGCCGCACGAGTAGGCTCATGGTTGGAGGGCATGTAGCACGAGTGAGCTCTTAGACGGAGATGTCACTTTATTGTTTTTCGTATTTACCTAGGAGAACAATAGGATGTCAGATCAATACTATGTTACACTATGGTTCATGTTTTGTTATGATCGAGTTACTCTTTCGCTCCATTGCTCTACTCTGATTTAAAAAAAAAAAATTTCCGCTTTAGAAAATGGGATGTTACACAAGGGAAGCGACCCGAGGCATAATAGTTGCGAACTTTGTAAGGCGCTTTTGGTATTAGTGTTGTAAGGATTTCAATATTGTCATTCTAGGGCCCATTGAAAATACTATTTTAACTGTTTTGGGATGACTATTTATTTTCTATGGAACTCAAGGTTTTATTTTATGCACTATAATATTTTAGTGGATCCACAATCAAAACTTGCGTGAAAAATGATTTGGTGTAGACCCTTTGTTGTAGATATGGTGTTGTAAGACTCATGGGCCGTGTATTCTTCGTTTGATAATTGTACCCAGAGTTATAAATTTTATGTAGTGAGTTTGTGGGTAGAATGTGTGCCCTGATTCCGATGTACTTATTTTTGAAAAGAAAATGGTTTTCCTTAATCACTTGTTAATCCGATATTATAATAACATTATGATTAATTATTGTTTAGTGAGGAAAGGTCTTTTCATACTAAGTCGCCATTGAAACACACTTTTGGCGATGACATATGAGAGTCACCGCTGAAAACTATAACTTTCAACGACGACACAAATTGCCGCCCGAAAGGAGTTAGATTTTCGGTTTTGTCGCGCCGAAAGTCAATACTTTCAAAGTGGCGACTTTATTGTCGCCGTTGAAAATCCTTTTTTTTGTAGTGATTTAATGTCTTAATTGGGTATTTCATCATTAATTTTGGGATAAATTGCATTTATTATGATTAATTTGAATTAATGATGGTTGTGTGTAAATAAAGCTTAAAAGAGTAATATTTCTAACGCTACGCATCTGTCTGGGTGTTTTTTTTTTTATTAAGAAAAGTCACCCGAAATGGAAGCTTGTAATGGCGGGGAAAGGAAGAAGCACCACCGTAAAAGAACAAGACGAAGAAGAGCTAGGAGGAGTTGTGAAGATGAAAGAGAAATTGTTCCACAAACAGAGTTCACTCCTAGGGCATTTTGCAACACCCGATCATCTCGCCATCACATCGCTGGAACCTATGCTCGATAAGACAGGATTAGCTATTGATACCATAGGGTGAGCATGGTGCCTAGATGCTTGGTACGCCTGTCCAAGCCCGGCAAAAAATTGCCAAATGAGACATAATAGAGAAGTGGACGGTCCAATGCGGTGGACCGTAGCCGGATCCCCAAATGAGATTTGAAATAACCATATAGAAATTACTATTCCAAATTTTAACTATTTTTCCTCTATTTTTTTAAAGAAATATAATTAGTAAATTACAACACGAATCATCCAACAAAAAAGCACAGTCACTAATTCATAATCAAAAGCAAACTATGTTCACAAATAACTTGCATGAAACATAAGAAGCATACCACTTAACGACATTAGTACGATGACTATTATTGTAACAAATAATTTAATTTGTTAAACATAAGAGTAATTTTATTTGCAACAAATAATAAACCAAATCATAAAATTCGAGTATAGTTATTATGTATTTATAGTTAAATGGATAAATAACTCTATAACAAATATATATATATATATATATATATATATATATATATATATATATATATATATATATATATATATATATATATATATATATATATATATATACATACATACATATATATATTAATAAATTAAAAAGGAAAAAAAAACTACGGTGAAAATGGCACAGTAGGGCCTACTGCTTAAACCCGAGGCCCTTCAGTAGCCGGCCCCACAAGGCCAATTTCAAATATCTCATCCATTTTTCAAGTCCGGCCCTTGATGGGCTAGGGCTTAAACGGTCGGCCCGATGAACTCGGCCCGATTTCCCGACTCTAATCAGACCCACCGGTTCTAACTCGACATATAGAGATAAGGGTCTTATTTGCTCCGAAAATTTTTGCTCGGGAGCATTCAAAGACTGAAGTCTTTTGGACCAAAATTGCCCCAAAAATTAAAAACATAACAATCTTGCATTTCCGTTAATCTTGACCGTTAAATTGTTGCTCCAATTTGTAAACTTTCAGGCAAAATTGCTCCAAAAAAATTTCTAGGGCAAACTTGCTCCTTTTGTTAACTTCCGTGCAATAGCGGAAGCACGTTGTAGGCCAATTGGGGCCTTGGCCCCACCTGCCTTCTCTGTTATCTTTTGTATTTTTATATGTGTATCATATAATATTTTATTTTGGTCAATAATTTGGCCCCACTAAGTATTTTATTCTACGTATTTTACTCTTTCCAATGAGGGTAATATTGTATTGATTAGTAAAAAATTTGGGATTATGATTTTGGGAGTCTTGAGTTTTGACAATAGATGACTATATATAGAGAGAGGATGATTAATGGCTAATTTTAATCAGTTTGGATTTATTATTTGGTTGTCTTATGATTTTATAATGAATTTCTCCTTAAAAAATATTATAATAGGTTATTTGCTTAGCTAAAATTGAATAAGATCTTTATATTTTTTAAAAATATTTTTTGGGGTTCATATTATATTTCTTTTATTTTCTCCAATTATTTTATTTTGATGTAGGTGGAAGACGTATTTATGTGTTAATTTTATTAAATTTCATTATACATATTATTATTGTTGTTGTTGTGTTTGTGATATCTTTAGGATAATGTTTGGTTCATTATTCATTGAGCTATAAAGAAAAGTAAAATTCTTGTTTGAGATACCCACGAAAATGTGATCATCTTATATCTTATTTTGATTTATAATTGTCAATTATTATTTATTTATATTTTTAATGTTATGCGAACTATTTAATAAATAGTTCAACATGTTTATTTTTTGGTCCGGGCTAAAAATATTCTCTGGTTCCGCTACTGCCGAGGACAATTTTGGTCTAAAAACTTTCGGGTTCGAGTGCTCTGAGCGAAAACTTAGGGGCAAATAAGACCCTTATCCCATGGGATATATAGTACATCAAGGCTCATGTCGAATTTAAAAGTCACTTCACTGTATCACATACTAAGCCATTGTTGGAAATTAAAAAAAAAAAAAAATATTAGGGAAAATGACAGCCATGTCCAAAGGACTAAAAAAATTACAAAAAAATCCCAACAGAAATTCACATCTTTAATATTATTTCTATTAAAAACAAGAAGTGTTATATTTATAACAAAATTACTATATTTACAATAAAATTTAAAAACCCGGCTATTCACAACAGAAAAAAAACTATATTTACAACAGGAAGTGTCATATTCACAACAAAATTTAAACACCTGATTTTGTTTCAAATGTAAGCCCCTAGCGTACATGAGTCATTTACAATATAAAAAGATGACTTTTTACCAAAATAAGTTTTTTTAAAAAAAATTACGATTGAAGCTATTCGAAACTATTTTCCAATCTACTTCTTACGCCATTAATGGCACCGAGATTTGTGGCGCCACGGCTAAGTGTTGTAGGGTTTGGATACGCCATCGGTGGCGTGAATGAGATTCACGCCATAGGGTTTGGATACGCCATCGGTGGCATGAATGAGATTCACGCCGCGATGGCGTGAAACTTTCACGCCACACGGGTGGCGTGAAAACAGTTCACGCCACTGTGGTGTGAATACCCAGTGGCGTGAACGTTTTCATGCCACTGGGTGGCGTGCAGATCTGCTCTGCTGCCACAATGAGCTGCACTGCAAACCCCGAGACCCACACCCCAACACCGACACCCCGGTCAAACACACTGACACCGATAATTGAATATTTAATACACTTCTTTTTATCTCTTGATTAATAATTTAGGACTCTTTAGTTAATAAATAATGGCTTTTATACTTATTTGGGCTTTGGGCCTTTGATTAGCTTTTAGCCATTTTTTTAGGGTTTAGGGTTCCGGCTTTTACATTGTTTCACCGTTTTTACCATAACTCTTGAACCAGACATCGGCTTTGCCTCATTTTTGTCTCATATTTCAGATGATTCAGAGAGCTACAATTGTTATGAAGACATCAAGAGCTAATTCTGACAAGAGGGCGGTCAATTTTGGAGCCGAAGTCAGATGTACAATTCTGGATTTTAATTGGGCTCGAATTTTGTAATTAAAGCCCACCTTTATTTTATTTTCGTTTTGGGCTGAACCATTAGACCTAATTCGTTTTTAGGTTATCTTTAAGTGAGGCAGCCGTCACACAAACATTCTACACATTCTATTCATTCACGTTTTAGAGAGTTTTGGATGAAAGACGAAGTTTTACTTTTCTCTCAAATGTTCTTCACGTTCTTCGTATTTTCTTCTATTCCACCATGCTCGGCTAAACTTCGTGATTAATCTAACGTGAGGATTCCATGATTCGTCCAGAGAGCCTATGCTTAATCGAAACGTTACTCGTTTCTATTTTCATGTTATCGGATCCGATTTCGAAAATAGTTCGAATATTAGATTTAATATTTGGTTTGGTTCGTCCCAGGGCCGAGTTTGGACTAGGTTCAAAGTGTTGTTTGTGCGATCGTATAGTGAGACGCCACTGTTCGGATAAATGCTAGGCGATCGTCTAGTCGAGGGAATTTCTGGACGGATGCGTAGAGATCTGGTTCATCCAACCAAACGCGAGTTCGTTCATATTTTGCTCAAGGAAGGAAGTTTCGGAATCTAAACGTTGGGTTGGTCGCTTTTAACTGCTTCGGTTTATTAACGTTTTTCTATCTGTTTCTATTATCTCTTCTCTAATCTGTTTGAACCAAAACCTCCCCATTTTTACTGTTTCTATTTCACTGTTATTCCAATCAAACCCGCTGCGAATTCATTGGGAAAACGATCCAGGTTCCCTATTACTGCAAATCTTTTATTGAACTTGGTTATTTTGTGAGGGCTCGGCAAATCTCTTTCAACACCCCCTCACACTCCTTCACTCCCCCAACACCGATACCCCGCCCCCCACACACACACACACACACTCCTTCACTCTTTTCATTTTTCCTTCTCTCTTTTATTTTTCATTCACTCTCTCCCTCATTCCCTCCGTCTGCCATTTTCACTCTATCTTCTTCATTCTTTTTCACTCCTTCCCTCTCCCACATTCACACACACATACACCTCCTCATCATTCCAATCTCCACCTCATCTGAAAAAACAGTGAGAGAGCTGAGAAATTTTAAGACCTAATGAAGAAGAAGGAGGAGGAGGCTCAATTTGTTTCTCACTGACTTCACATTTGCACAGATAACATTTAATTTTTTTTTTTGTTATATTTATTGTTTAATAAATATTGGATTTAACACTTAATTAGATACATTAATTTATTATAGATGCTTAATAAATGTATAACAGTAGGATAAATGCCTAACATTTATTTTTTTTGTTATGTTTATTGTTTAATAAATATTGGATTTAACTTTTAATTAGATACATTAATTTATTATAGATGTTTAATAAATGTATAACAAAGAGGATAGATGCTTAACATTTAATTTTTTTGTTATGTTTATTGTTTAATAAATATTGGATTTAACTCTTAAACATTTAATTTTTTTTTTGTTATGTTTATTGTTTAATAATAGGATTTAACTTTTAAACATTTAATTTTTTTGTGATGTTTATTGTTTAATAATAGGATTTAACTTTTAATTATATACATTAATTGCTTAATAAATATATAACGGTAGGATAGATGCTTAATTACTTACAAATTATTATTAATTATAAATAATAAAAAGAGTAAATAATAATTAAAATCAATAATTTATGTAATTAAAATATTTAAAATTTATTATTAACCTTAGGATAGAAGACTAATAATTAGTAAATTAACTAATTAGTCAAATAATTATTTATTTTGTATGTTAATTATAAACCTTAAGATAAATGACTAATTATTTCATATTTTGTAAAATAATTAATTCCGATTTTGTGAAATATGTTGTAATATTTTTATTTATAGTACCCGAAGATAGCTAAGATAAGATTAATTTGAGAATAATAATTACTCAAATAATAAATTCAGTAATTAATTATTTAGAGAATAATAATTAGTGACTTAATAATGTGTTGTGTTATTGTAAATTTTTATTAGTCAAATGGATGAACGACGTCCATGCAAGATTGAGCCCGGCCCCAAAGAGTGAGGAGTTCTTAAAGAGGAGGTGCAAAAGTCACACCGATCACAAGTTGTGGAACAGTGGAGATTGCAATTTTTGAGGGTGAGGCGAGCCTCACAGGGGTCTGGTGTGAGATATCCATGACCCGGATCTCATCCCACCTCGATTTGCAAGCGACCTTATGCATGCGGGTTTCGGCATGTGTCTCGCATGAAGAGACTCCGGTATGTTTTAAAATTCTTTATATAATTAATTTAATGATATGCATTTAGTTGTTTGTGCATGATACGGATAATATAAGACCCTTACATATTTGTTCTCTACTTTTATGTTAGTGCAGATTGACAAATACCTTATTTCGCTTTGGTTGAGAGGTGGAGGCGGAGACTCACACTTTCCATATGCCGGTTGGTGAAATGACTATTACTCTACAGGATGTAGAGGAATTTTAGGTTTGTCCATGGAGGGTCGAGTAGTTTTCGGTCGGATGAATGGCAATCGGGCGAATTATGCAAAGAATACATGGGTCCGAATCCATCCCGGATGATTTGATTGGAGGAAACATCAAGATGGGCTAGTTTGACCGTCATTGGGGCGACCGGGAGGAGCACTCTACCACGGTTGACCATCATCTTTTGTACACATGTGCTTACTCGATGCGCCTTTTCGGTGAATTTTGTTATGTGATAAGTCCACTTAGAGGTCCCTTGCCGATATATACAATTACTTGGGTGGTGACCTTGCGAGACTGCTACATACATTGGGGTCAAATCGTACTCGCCATACCGTTTGTTGTTATTGCGTATATGGGCATGGTCCAGATTTCTGCCATTGCACCTCCCATTCCACCGCCTAGTGACACAAAGCGATCATTACGGACGCAGGTATAGATTAGTGGAGCGATTATGTTCTTATTTGCGTCGTTTCACTAATGTTATTTATTTACATATTGCAGGTTCAACAATGTTGAACTAAAGTTGTGGAAACGCCGCCTAAATGTATATCGGATAGAGCTTGACCGAGATGGGTCGAGACGATGTATGTATAATAAATTTGGCTTTTGGGAACCAAAAGAGTAAACTAACTCACATTTGTTGACATGTACAGTGAACCGGGAGCCATATAGGGACATCGGATATGAGTTTATGGGTGGGAGGTTCACATGCAAGACAAGTGAGGCGGTGACACTCGTACTTTGTTTCCACATTGTTGAGATGCACTGGCCTCGATCACGATGCGGCAATTTGGCATGCAACAACACATCCCTGGCCCTGCTGCACAGCTTAAGGGTGCACATGATCTTACCTTACGTGGTAAGAGCACCGAGGATGGGAGGCCAAGATGGATCGATTCATTCGGTTGTGGAACACACGACATTTGCACATCGAGACTACAGAGCCAGAGGGGCCAATTTCCCCAAACTCCGAGTACATACTTGGTTCTTCACACACACTAGACGGTATATGACGAGGCAGTTGTCGGGATCGTGCACGTGGTACGTATTGATCTTGCTTCCACTTTGCATCTTACATATGTCATCTTATTATCCATAACTTTGTGTCGGTATTATTATTTATTTTAATGGACAAATGCGTATAGATGGTGTAGAGTGGATTTGGTGGATGAATTCTCCACAATTTGATGCCCAATTCGGCAAGAGGCGGTGTTCGGGAGGTTTGTGACCACTAATGGGAGCACTTAGAGAGTTTGGCCGAGTTGCGGAGCTGGTCCTAGCGCACTGCTGGACTCTTAGTCGCTGTACCAGATCTCGCTTTAGAGGTCCCTCGCCGTGCGAAGGAAGGACGAGGATGGGTCAACGACGACCACGGCACGAGATGGAGGCAGATGAGACACCCGCTTGGTCCGTGTGGCGGAGGTGTATATCGACCACCCATGTGGCCCACTATGTTCCGTGGTACCCTAAGGAGATGGCAGCAAAGGTGCGTCCAGGTGCCTCCCGAGATACATGTATGCCTACATACCCACGACCCACGCACGATGTTTGCTCCACGCACACGTGTTCCTTACTCATATGAGTTTCCATCACGAGTTCCTAGATCAGCTTTGTTACATCCAGTTCTTACCAAATCGGACATGGTTTATTGGGATTTAGTGCCTATCACCTCAATATGGCTTTCCCTCGGATTTAATGTTTATCACCGCACAGGTTTTCCGCCTTCGGTTCATCCCAGCATGGACACCATGAATGTACCGAGGCGGGATCTAGTAATAGTCCATACCGGTCAGACACCATGCATCCGATGACACAGTGACCAAAGCCGATGACTTTTACTGGACAATGTTGAGGATTTCAATGTTAGGCCTAATCTTGATGGACGGCGTGACTCGATTGTATATCTTATATTTGCATGGATTATTGTATTATGACTTATTTGCATGGATTATCATATTATGACATATTTGTTTGGTTTTATAGCGAACATATATCTAATCAACTTTGTCCCAAATTGTAAATTCTTAATTACTACATCTCATTTGAAGACACATATGGAAGCAAATACAAAAAAATTTCAACTAATTAGCTATGCGCGTTGTAGGACATGAACGCCTATTATGTCCAAACTATTTACATATACTACATCTCATTCGACCGGAGCTAGGTTGGACCTCCACCTCATCCATTTCATTGCGAATGTGTGTGGATTGAGGGCGACCCGTACCACGCAATTTCGATTCATCGTGATAAGCTATAGTCCTAGAACGGGCGGTATTCCTTGTTCACCGCCGATCACCAAATGATGAAGAGTAAACATTCATAATGTTGTAGATTGAGAATAATGGATCCACGTCACTGTTTAGTATAATGGGATACCGCCGAACATGCATCAATTACATAAATACATGGGAATTTGAATGCCCGAAACTTGCCACATTGACATTTCCCTAAGTCAAGTTCACGAGTATGTATCGTCCGAATCATCAACTTCAAACGTGGTACGCGCCACATCAAACTCCCGAACACGCATCGATGTATCACGCTCTCCATTCTTTGCCATAGCTTCTACAATGACACTCGAAAATTGCTTTCCAGTCAATGCATCTTGTTGTGCTTTGGTCCCTCTCGTTGACCTAGTAACGAACAAGTCGACTATAGGTGCATTTGACCAACAATGTTAAGGGTATGCTCTCGCTCCCGAAAACCGTATTGATTGATTCAGATAAATTGGTTGTCATATGACCGTATCTTCGTCCATCCTCATCATAACTCCGACACCATTGCTCTTTTGGAATTCTTTCAATCCATGTAGCCACATCACGATTGTAACGCGTAACCGGGCATATGCAAGATCGAAGTGTATCTTGTTTGGAACATATCCTCGTAAAAAAGCAAAAGACACAACAGTATAAGGTTGTAGTAATTAATAGAATGAACACCACCGCACATCGTGGAGTATATTAACTAATCTCGTTAATGTTTTCTTCAACTCCTGGTCCTTGAAGGGTATTAAAATTGCTCACAACATGACGAATGCAAAACACATGGTACGCATTAGGAGGTCGCCAACCAGTCATCTCATTGCCGATCGCTGATATTATGCTTTTGTGACGATCAAAAATAAGGCATAGACCAACCTTATTTATAACATACGTCGTATGGAAGACAAAAATACTCACATGCTTCCTTAGTCTCACCTTCAACAATTGCAAATGCAATCGGCGGGATCTCATTATTTCTGTCTTGGGCGGTGGCAATCAATAATGTCCCCTTATACTTACCGTATAAATGCATACCGTCAACTCGTATGACTGGTTTACACCATTGGAACGCCTCACAACATTGACTAAGGTCCAAAATGTACGTTGAAAAACCCGAATCCCATTAACAACCCGTCGATTAACAATATACGGTCCATCTTGAATATGATAAATAGATCCCGGGGAAAATTTCAACATGTGCTCGAACCATCTTGGCAGGAACGCATATAACTCGTCCCAATCACCATAAATCTTAGCTATTGCTTTTTGTTTTGCCTTCCATTCCTTCCCGTAAGAAACATGATAATCAAACATTCCAATCACCCTTTCTAATATCATGATCACGGTATTGAAGGTGTTTCCTTGACCATGACTCGCAAAACCAATCACAAAAAATGTACACTAAGAATGTTATTTATGTGCACCGATAAACCCAAATAAATTCACAAATTATCAAATGGTATTGTGCATCATACCTATTATGGCCTCGAAATAATTTCTTAATCAAGTTGTTTGTGATCTTGGGAGAGAATTTGGCTCACACAACTATGATTTCCAACCCATTTAGTTACCACCCAAGTGTTGTTGTTATTCGGTTTAATTGCTCTTACTCTCCAATCACAACCTTGTTCATGATTCCGACATTTCATTGAGAACTTGGTTGTAGTACTCTCAACCACATGAGCTTCATGATGTTATTTCATGCAATAATGTTTTTATTGCGACTTGCACATCACTCTTGGACCCGAACTCTTGTTTGAGATATAATCCATCTCCTCTTACCCACGGACCCGGCCTTCATCCAAGATATATCCTCATGTGGGTAATATTCATTTACAACCTCATAATGTGGAATGTCATTCCAAAACGTGTAATATCTGCATGCTCACACATAATACAATTTATGCGAAAACATGGTAACCAATAAAAATAAATTATATAATCATTACCTCGATATTCGTCATCCGCATCACTATCATTCTGTTCATGGTCATTATCCAATAAAGTGTCTTCATCTTCTTCCTCTTGCTCCTCCTCATTGTCAAGTTCATTTAGCATGTAGTCGCTTTCTTTTCCATGCGCAACGGTTGATTGTGTTGGATGAGGTGTACGAGAATGAGCCATATAATCCGAACTCTCAATATCCACATATAACTCAACAAATTGGGACGCACGGTTTTCTTTGAATGTTTGTACAAAAACATCCACATCCTCATCATCGGATATCTCAAAACCCACATATTTACTACGTTTCCACAAGGTACTCTACCCATCACCGATGATATTACCCGATTTTGTTGCAACTTTAACTTTTGACGGATCTTTTCATGTAAATCTTCAAGAGACATACCTCGAACAATATACATTCCTCTTCTTTCACCTTCAAAGCTCAAACGTTTGGACCTATCTTTTAGAACCATTACAATATACAAATGAACGAATTTGATTCATTTTTTTCTTATTTTATATTATGAAAACGAAGATTAATTAAATTACAGATAAAACAAATGACAACAGCACAAATTGTAACTTAGCAGAAGAAGAAACACACTACTCTATAAATGGAATTAGAGGAAAAAAAAAGAATTCAAGAAACAGAATGATGAAGATGGAGGACAGAGGGAGTTTCCAAATGACAAAGAGTGAATGGTGATGGAGAGGACGAAGATAATTTCCAAATGAGTGAAGGAATGAATGATGAAAGGGAAAGAGTAAGGATGGAAGCAAAGGGAGTGAAGGAGTGATTATAAGAGGAGAGGGGGAGTCACGGGCGAAAGAGTATGGATGAAGCAAGGGTACGTTTCGAAAAATTCCTCACGCTATTAGTGGATTAATGGCGTGAGGAATCCTCACGCCATTAATCCACTAATGGCGTGAGGATTTCTCATGCCATTAAGGCGTCGGGCATCCCGACATTAGTCGATCCGACTCCAATGGCATGGGAAATCCTCATGCCACTAATGGCGTGAGAATTTCTTGCGTCTTCGTCATACGAATACCCATCCCGCTAGGATTTCTTACGCCACTTGTTGCGTATTGTCGACAACGTAACAAACTACATTACTTTGGTAAATACTTTGGAATCGATTTAACTGTACATATTTTCTTAAAAATATTTTGGTAAATTTCCCATAAAAGACTACATTCACAACAAGAAATGCTATATTCACAACAAAGTTTTAAACTAGTCATTCACAACAGAAAGTATTATATTTACAACAAATTTTAAAAACCTAGATTTTTTTCAATACAATAATATCGAAAAAGTTCCTAAAAACTTTTTTGATATGTAAATTTCTGTTGAGATTTTTTGTAATTTTTATGGTCTTTGGAAACTGATTGTCATTTTCCCAATTATTAAATCATCGAGGTTGGGCAAAACATGTTGGACCAAAGGATAGAAAGACATTACACAATTACTGAACGAAAGTAACTCCAAATAATAGTTCAATGCCATCACAATGGAAAGCATAGAATAAAGCTTGATAATGAAAAATCTAAACGAACTTCAGAAGATGAAAGTCAACAGGAACAGCAATTAAAGCCAAACAACAACCTCATACGATAGAATCTAAAACAGAAAACCACCATACGGCAGACTATAAAACAGAATACTATCATTTCTCCTTGATGTTTTATTCAATGGTTTGGTTGAGTTCAACTTCGGAGTGGATAGCTCAGAAAGTCCAAGTTCTTCACAGTCGGTGTGAATGTCACCGGTCAGCATCTTCCTCTTGGTGTTAGAGTCACCATCGCTGGGAATGTTGTTCAGGGACTCGCCTTTTTGCTCTTGAAGAGTTCAAATTGCTGTGGAATGCTAAAGATGAAGTAGAAAGGATGAAGAATCAGAGGAAAAGGTCAACAATAACCATAAAGTCAGCCTTTGGCTGGCCAGACTGAGAGATCTGCATCATGACCAAGCAGCTATCTGGATCCATTCAAGCTCTGCCTCCTCCCTGAAGCAATTAGATAGTTATAGGCAGGAATCAGAAGCACTTACATCAACCACAACTCTAGCATACAGTAACACATCCTCTTCCTTTGGTGCCACATCAATGATCACACCTTATCTGGATATTTGAATATTAAAACAAACAGCATCAGGAGAAACCACGTAAAAGATTGACAGTGATGAAGGCATTTATTCTTCACAAGTAGAAAAGCACACTAGAATTTGTAGATCACTGACTCTTGATTAAAGGAGAACCGAACATCAATTGCAACTGTATGATCCTCATCTGCCAGGGAAAATCTTGATTTACTCTGATAAGAATATGACCCAAGCTCCATTGTCATTGGTCACCCTGTAGCCCAATAAACACATGAATCAATCTCCTTTTTTTTTATTAATGAAATTGAAATCCATTAATGCTCAAAGAGCAAAGTAAAAAGGAGAAATACAAACCCCAAACCTTCCCCTTAGTAAGAAGGAGGCGGTTGATGAAGTATACAAAAACTCCCTACGATGTTGTGAGATAATTTAGCCAAACGATCAGCTAAACTATTACATTCCCTAGGAATATGATTAATCAAAACTTGCCAATTTTTAACTAACCACAACCTGCCATCAAGGATAACGTCCTTAAAGGGATGAGAGTGATCACAACCCCTAGTCACGAAATTTATTGCTTCAACACAATCAGATAAAATAACTACCCTTTTGTAACCTTGGTTCCAACAAATCTGAAGACCATGGATAATTGCTATAATATCAGCTATAACTAGTGGAATCACCGTTAGTTTGCGCATGAACTCGCATATCCAATGGCCATCGTCCTCGCTAAGAGCTCCTCCACATCTGCTTTTCCTGACTCCAGTACTGAAGCGTCCACCTCAAGATAGACAAAGCCTTGTTGACACTGCCTGTCGTTCCTTACTTCATTATTCTGGTTGGAGTAAAATTTGCAATTTGTTACTAATTCCTTGTCCCAGCTTGCCCTGAAAAGACTAGCATAGCCATTTGCAGTATCATTGGTTGGTTCTTCATAAAATAAATTTTTACAACGGTCCACCCAAATATCCCAGCAGATATAACCAAAAAGAGTAGCCCATGGAATTTTTTGGTGAACTCCTTCCTGCTTCGTGAGTAAGATTCCAATGTAGCCAATCCTTTCCTTGAAGTTGTATAAATTGCTCCCAAAAAGACGGGCAACTACTGAAATCCATCTTTCTCTGGCGTTGGTACAATCCCTTATTAAATGCATTAAGTCCTCCTCCTGGTTACATCCGAACAAGCATCTCGCAGACTCCCCAAGGCCTCTTCGAACTCTTAGACATGCTGTATTAATCCTCCCATGAGCAAAGGTCCACATAAAGGACTTAATCTTCTCTGGAACTGCCCATCCCCACAGCAACTTCCACATAGAGTCTTCATCCTGTCGGGTACCTGCAGAAAGAAAAAATATGCAGACTTCACAGAAAAACAGCCATTAGAAGATGGTTTCCAATAGTAATTGTCATCCCTTCGCTCCTCCCGAGGAGGATGAACAGAAATGATCTTATCAACAATCTGCGGCTGGAACCACCTAAGCAACTTGTTTCGGTCCCATTCCCCCAACAATCAATATAATCAACAACTTTCTCATTCCTATTCACAAAGGCTTCATGCCCGGAATAAGATCAATAAGGGGAGTATTAATTTCAGACCAATTGTCGAACCAAAAAGAAGCCAACTCACCATTACCAATTGAAACTCCTATACCTTTCTAAAATTTATTCCAAACAGTACAAATACCTTTCCAAATGAAAGAAACTCCTTTCTTCTTTTGGAAATCAGGTCTGAACCCTCTCCAATGTTATACTTATTGCAAAGAACCTTTACCCAAAGGGCTTCTCTGTTACACAAAAGATTCCAACACAATTTCATCGAGAAAAGCTTTATTCTTCTTACACATATCCTTTATTCCTGATCCCAAGCTACAAGATGGAGTTTACCTTTCTCATCATGACCCCATAATAAGCTTTTTGCTTGTTTTTTCTAGCTCCTTAATCACCCATTTAGGGAGAAGCATAGTTTGCATATAATAAGGAGGAATAGCAATAAGCACAGCTTTAACCGGTAGTTCTGCCTGCAAAATTTAAGTATCCCTTTTTCCATCCTGACAATTTCTTTTGAGTTTTTCAAGGGAATGCCCAAATATTTACCTAGGTCTCCGGTCAAGGTAACTCCCATGCTCTGGTTGAGAGCAACGCCCTAGAATCGTTAACATTCCTAGAAAAGCACACTCTAGTTTTGATTTTGTTCATCAATTGACCCAAAGCCCCACAAAAAGATTCAATGCAATTCAACATCCCTTCAACGACTTTCGAAGCATCACCAAACAATTAAAAGTTGCTACAATTTGCTTTTCCCAAGAATCTCTCACTCTCTCACAGTCTCAAAAGTGAATTAATTATTTGACTAATTATTATTCTTTATTTAAGCTTATCTTATCTGTTTTAGGGTACTTTATATATCAAATTGTTAATGTACATGATATTAAATAATTAGTCATCTATCTTAAAGTTTATAATAAATTCACTGATTAATTAATTTACTAATTAGTCTTGTTCTTAAGGTTTATAATAAATTTTAGATATTTTAATTCCTTTAATTATTAATTAAAATTATTATTTACTCTTTTTATTATTTATAATTAATTAGAATTATTATTTATAACTTTAATAAATTTTTTTTATAAATCACGCCACGATTAATATATAATTCACGCCACAGAGTGGCGTGATAAAGCATCACGCCACTCTTAGTGGCGTGATGCTTTCTCACGCCACTAATGGCATGAGACTATTAACGCCACTAGTGGCGTGAGACAATGGCGTGAGAATTATTAACGCCACAACTCGGTGGTGTTGTACTTTCTCACTAATGGCGTTAACATTAGTCCGGTGAAACTTTCCAAAAGTGCTCCAATATGGTATATTTTTGTAAAAATTATTATTTTGGTGCTTTTCCTTAAAGAGTAAATACCCTTCCGGTCCTTGACAAAAACACGGACCTCATTTTGGTTCCTGAAAAAAAATCGACCCTTATTCGTCCATTTTTAGGGACTAAAAATGACTTTTTGGAAATTTGTGAGGGATCAAAATGTCCACCAATCGACCCTTATTTATCCTTTTTATGGATTAAAAAGACTTTTTTTTGTCAGTGACCAAAATAGAGTCCGTGTTTTTGTCGGGGACCGTAAAATGCATTTACTCTAAAAGAAAAACTAAGAGCATGGAGGCCAATAAAATTAAATAAAGACAGGAGTCACATGTGAATATGGCTTGGCTTTGGGAATGGGTTACATGTGCCACCATTTATGGGATGATTACATGGACCAATATCCGTATGTCTACAATGTCTAGTGGGATATATTTGATTGATTGATTGATATATTGGATGATTATTCTTCAAGGGTGCCTGCAGACCATGAAGCATAAGAGAAGGTGCCTATAAAAGACAAGTTGGTATGTTATCATGGTAAGTGATAAAAGCATGGTTATGAAACCCGGACTAGACCAACCGGTTCGGACTTGAAAACCAAATGAACCGGCCGTGAGACCGGTCCCGTCTGTCATAGGAAACCGGGTTAGAGTCTTTTTTTTTTTTTTTGGTTTCCCAAAACGCCTTACAGACGGAGATGGAGAGCTTCGAGCGACAAAAACGAGAGAGAGAGAGAGAGAGAGAGAGAGAGAGAGAGAGAGATGGAGAGAAACAGATTCAATGTAGCCGATGAGAAACAGATCCAAGTTTTACTTGTCCATAGTTTCTCCATTTGCCATAGCTCTATTTTCGAGATCCGAAGATTGCGCTTGACTTCATGTACATCGACGATGTTGTGAAAGGGTGCGTGGAGGCGTTGAACACGGAGGAGAAGAGCATCGAAAGTAGGGGAAAGTGGCGATGCGGTTGAAGAAAGAGAGAAGAAACAAAAATGAGGAAGAGAGCAAGAGAGTGACAAACGAAGGAGAGAAGAAGATGGGTAAAGGTTTGAGTTTTGAAGAAAAAAAGAGAAACAGTGATGCAACCGAGCAAAGAGAGAAGGAGAGAATGAATATTCAAGAGATAGACTATAAAGTGTAAGACTATGGAGAAGTGGGAGCAGACTTGGGAATGCTCAAATCTTGGAAATGATAAAACGTGGATAAAAAAAATCTGAAATCAAAAAATAAAATTTAAAAAAGATTAAGTTAATATTAATATTTTAGTCAAGGTTATTAAAATGAATTATTTTCTTTATAATTTCATATTAATAACTCTAAAATCTTAACTTTCTCACCTGGTTTGGCCGGTTTAGTTCCCATTCGACCCACCGACCCTGACTCCGATACTACGGCCGGTTCGGCTGACCAGTCCGGTTTTAATAACCTCGAATAAAAGACAAGTTGATATGTCAAAGCTGCAAGCAATGTAGTGCTGCATTGTCGTCTTATATGCCAACTTCGAATATTAAATACTAAGAAATAGAATATTCATAATTTCTCCCATTTGTTTAATAAACTTGTTCTCCTATCTATGATTTTGGAGTATCTCCATAGTTCATACACTTGTTGGACACAGCATTATTTAATCTACAATTGGAGTGACTTCGTCTAAAATCTATAGTGGCAATTTTAGGCTTTTATAAAAAGACAAAGAGTACATGTCATTGTGATAGCCATATTTATCATTGCAACGATGTTGTTTCTTGATTGGTTCAGCATAACTCTTGTTCTGAGCTATCATCACTCCTATGGTAGCTCAAGGAGATAAGGACATTTGCGTTATTTTTGCTTCTTAATTTTGATCTCGTTCATATTTATATTTAATCTTAAAGTACTTCATTTAGTCCTTATTATAAGGCACTAACTAGTAAGTTTATTTGGTCTGCTTTATAAAGCATTTCTTGTTAAAATGGCGATTAATTATTTGTTTCCATTTATGCTCCTACTTAATAAGGGTAGTAGGTGAGAGCAAAGGGCGGAGCCAGGATTCTAAGTTTGTGGGTGCATAATTAATCGGGGGATTCGGGGTTCGGGGCGCGCTCGAATTTTTTTTTTTAAGGAAGTTTTAAATGCATTAAAAAACAACTCAATGCTTCCTCTATCAAAACCTATAACATTGTATTTTTTTCATACAAAGACACTAAGCAATCAAGCTATGATTTCTAATTTCAAAGCAACTCGACCACAAGAAATCAAAGAATGAAGAATTATAATAAATGGAAGGTGAGGACAGAGCAATTGAACTCGGGGATATTCTAATTTTAGTGCATCGAAGCACAACAAAATCAACAGGCATTTACCAATGAACAACAAAGAAAAAGATGTAATGAAATTAATCACCGTTTTAATCACAATGCCATGAAATTAAAAGTTTTCATTCTTCTCCCTCTTTAAGTAGATCAGATAAGAGCTCAATAAGTAATCCAATTCAACAGCATATACAAGTAATCCAACCAATTGCATACTCTTAATTAGATAAAAGTTTCCAATAAGTAGATCAGATAAAAGTTTCTAATTCAGCAGCATATACAAGTAATCCAACCAATTCCCACTTTAAGCTTATGTTCATCTATTGGTAACCTGAGCAAATATGCTAACTTCCTTGCTGTAAAAGTAGAAAAGCTCATAGCTCTTTCATCTCTTAAGAAAAAACAGGACAAAGAAAAGAATGTGATTGAATAGAGGATGGGGCGAACTGACCTGTATGACCAATCTGACCTTCTAAGGTCAGTCCCTCAATAAAACTGGGAGAAATGGCAGCAGCATTTCTTCCTAGTGTCATCTTCTCACCCAAATTCTGAAACCTAAAATCCATTACAGAAATGGTTTCACATCATGTATAAAATTTTGTAGACTACGAAAAACATTGAAACATTTTGTTGTGTTTGCAAAGGTAATAAATATTTACCTAAATGGAAAAAGTGGACGGCCATTGATCGCAGCCCACAGATTCCAACCAGCAAAGTCTGCTTGCTGAAACGCAACCTGTGAAGCAGAGGATAACAAATTATCAAACAAGATAATATGTTCTCAAGATTTATTGGTATGTCATAAAGTCATCATATTGGATGAGTAGTAAACCTGTGCAGTGGCCGGAAGGATCCTTGGGTGGCCTTTAACACGAAGAGTTTCATTTGTTTCTGCTTGGCCCCGGCCATTAAGGGGAAGTGGAAGCGATAAATCTGAGGGTTCTATCTGAGTAAGAGAAGATTTAGAGCCAACAGTCCACAATACCAGATCTACTTCTAGAACTCTCCTTTGTAATCCCCTTTCAGTAGGTTGCAGCTCCAAAACATTTTTATCAGAATCATGTACAACTTGATTTCCCTGGTTTTCACCTTTCCGGCTTTCCCTATCAAGGTATCTGAAGACTCCAAGTCACCCTCCCTCCGAATGCAGCGGACTAGATAACCCCATAGAAGTTCAACCTTTCTGGATCTGGAACGAGTAGACGAAGCGAGGATTTGGAAAACGAGGGTTTGGAGTGAAAAAAAACAAGGAAGAGAACAATCAAAATGAAAAAAAAAAAAGAAAAGGAAGAAGAAGAGAGAAGGAGTGCCAGGTTCGAACTGGGGACCTTTACTAGACAAATGGGTACAGTTATGACCAACTAAACCACTTAGACAAATTGACATAGTGTTCCTTCAAAATATATATAGATTATCAAAATATTAATGTCTGCACTTGCCCACCCTGACCCCAGTGTGGCTCCGCCACTGCTGGTGAGAAGTAATAATTATATAATATTAGAGTTTAGTTCAATTAGTACGAGTAATATTTAAAGTTACTTAAATTGTAGGGTAATTTTATTGACTTTAATTGTTTTTATTGGTTTATGATAATTGGTAGTTGGTGCTTTATAATAAGGATCAAAGGGAGTACAAAAATACATATGAATCAATAGCTTCATAATTGTAAAGTCGTAACTTACCAAATAGAGCAAAATTCTCAACTCCATTAGTTGATATCTGTTTCTTCATCTGAAATTCAAAGAGCATAATTATATTGAGATAAGCTAAAGAAAGATAGTTCAAATCCATTCTGAACACCTGCTTGCTCGTTGCTTTTGATCCATCTACTCGTTCCCACGCACTTCAGTTTTCAAGAAAAATTCAATTGCAACGTTGAGAATATTTACTGTAACTTTTCGATTGGGCTTGCTTGCTTATTTACATTTTTGTTTCTTAAAGAAAAATCAACGTGTAGAGAATGAAGAAAACATTGAGAAAATTAATTAATGGCAGTTTTATCTATGGGAAAAACATTTCACATGAGAAATAGTGAGATCTGTGTGTGTGTGTGATTAATGGCAGTCTTATCTATGGGAAAAACATTTCACATGAGAAATAGTGAGATCTGTGTGTGTGTGTTTGAAAATTAATTAATGGCAGTTTTATCTATGGGAAAAACATTTCACATGAGAAATAGTGAGATCTGTGTGTGTGTGTGTGATTAATGGCAGTTTTATCTATGGGAAAAACATTTCACATGAGAGTTTTATCTATGGGAAAAACATTTCACATGAGAAATAGTGAGATCTGTGTGTGTGTGTGATTAATGGCAGTTTTATCTATGGGAAAAACATTTCACATGAGAAATAGTGAAAACATTTCACATGAGAAATAGTGAGATCTGTGTGTGTGTGTAGGCACGGGAGGCTGGAGAGTCACAAAACTTGCAAATACATTTATAAATCTTGTAACACCATTTCTGACGTTTTTTTAGTTTACAATTTTTGTCTCTTTAATGCCTCCGAGTGAAAAACAAAAAAATTTGCACATATCTGAAAGCTTGTACTTGGTATTTACAAATCTTAAGCTGTATTTACAAATTTAGCAAAGGCATTTACAACGCTTTTAAAATTTCCTCTCTTTTTTTTTCACTAAGAGGCATTAAAGAGGCAAAAAGGTAAAATTTTAAAAAAATGTTGTAAATGCCATTGCTAAATTTGTAAATGGCATTGCAAGATTTGTAGATACCATTACAAGTTTTGTAAATATGCAAATTCTCTTATTTTTCACTCAAGTGACATTAAAGAGGCAAAAAATGTAAACTTGAAAAAGGTTGTAAATATATAGATTTATTTCATACATACTTATTATTTTAAACTAATTTTTAAAACTACATAATTCGGTTATCAAACATTTATAAATATGCCTAAAGGGAGTAGATATATAGGATATGTTTAATTATCCTTATATACTATACTCTCGCCTTTTTGTTTTTTTATCGAAATACTCTCGCCTTTAATAAGATCTCATTTGCAGCTGCAAATAATTTACCTAGAGATCTTATATTAAAGACAAAACGCAGTGTAAGGTTAAAACACTGTTCCCAACACACATGGGAATAAGGGATGATGAGAGATTAGCTGGCGAGAGGATCCATTTCCTTAAATTTGTTTCACAAACCCCAGATGAATCAGTAAGCATGTGACTACACTAATTACATAATTAAAAGTTAAAAACACTGTTCCCAACGCACGTGGGAATAAATGGAAGCAGCCAAGGATCTAGATCATACCCTTTATAACTGCATCTATGAATAAATTTCATCATGTATTAAATCACGAGCAAGATTAAATTTAGTGTACTAATAATTAATATGGAATTATGGAATTTCGGCAAACAAAATTATTGGCGTTCATATACCGATGAAAATATTACACAGAAAATTAATGCAACAAAATTAGTTTTGTATATGATCCGATCCAGCCATTGCTGACATGTAAGAGGAAACTGAGTTCGAAGAGAATACTCTCCCAGTTTGTAAGGAATGAGAATAATATGGGCTATGACAAGAGGGAATTGGGCCAGACGAATGGGGTTGTAGCTGATACAGCAAGAGGAAATGGAGAAGGGCCTATTAGAAGAAGCAAAAGGCCCAAACGAAGGACCTGGAAGCTGAGGGAAATGGAAAGAGAAACTCTATAAGAAAAGGAAAACGGTTAAGGGAGGTGTGAAGAATGTATTGGAAACTCACTCTCTCATCTGTGTGACTCCCTCTCCCTATACTAAATTTCTTTCTTTCTATTACAAGAACATATCTCGGTGTTTTATCTTTCTTGCTACTTTTCCTATCGAAGCGTATTGCGAGATCCGGGAATTACATAAATAATACCACGAAGTTATACCTTCTGCTTTAATATCCAGATTGTTTGTTCATTAACAATTGTGATCATAACATTCTTGGTGCTTTCATTGAGAGAAAAATGACCGACGGTAAGAGGATGAAGGAATTACAAGCTGAGCAGAAAAAAACGAGTGAACTATTACAAAATGAGTAGGTTAAGACCGGCGAGTACATCGAGGAATCAAGAGCCGATTCACCAAATTAGAAAAGCGATGGAGGCCGTTCTGCTGAAACTCGAACATCAGGACCAGCGATCAGAAGCTACTGGCTCCAGCAAGAAACCCGAAACCAATTCTGCCGAAATCCCATTCACCCAACAGGGGTCATACATGGTTCATAACCCCAAACAAGTGAAGCTCGATTTCCCTCGATTTGATGCATGCGGCCCGCGCTTCGGAGTGGATTTTAAGGCGAGCAATACTTCAAATATTTTGAAGTACTAGACGCTCAACGGCTCGTGATCGCATCGGTACACCTAGACGGGGACATTCTTCCCAGTTCCAAATGCTTGACAAAGCCCATTCGCATTCCACATTGGGGGGCTCTAGTGAAAGCAATTGAAGATCAATATGGACCTTCTCAATTCGATGCAGCAAGGTCTCGATTATTAAGTTGGTGCAACAAGGAAATTAGAAGATTACCATAGTCGGTTCATGACATTGGCTAATCGGACCACGAGATATTCTGAGGTAGCGATACTCGGATTATTTGGGTGAAAGAAGAGGAGCTCGCCGAGATGTCTTAGTCGAACCGGGTTCGGTGCTACGGGCGATGACTCTCGCCAAATTATTTGCGGAGGCCGTTGGCGGGGACGTTCGACCGGATCCCGTGGTTTGAGTAATTTTGGAGGAACCCATGTCGTGCCAGAGGCTACATTAATACCACGGGGGCTCGGCCAGGAGTCACGCCTTGACTAGTGGCGGAGGTAAGACGGAGCTGCCCCTGCTGCAGCTCCCTAGCAGTTTGCCATTAAAGAGGATGACACCGCGATAATGCAAATTCGCGGAAAAGGGATTATGTTATACATGTGACGAAAAATTTTCACCCAGCATGCGTTGCTCAAAAAGCGGTGATGATGATGAGTAAGGATGATGAACTTGAAGAGCGAGTGGAGCCCGAATTAGAAGACACCTGAGATAGATGGAACACTACACCATCTGTCTTTACTGCAGTCTAAGGGGACACACGGGCGGCAACCATTCGTTTTTACGGAACCATACGGGGCAAGGAAGTCCGAGGTTCTCTTAGATGGAGGGAGCTCGACAATTTCATTCATCCTCGCACGTACAACATTTACATTTGCCCGTTGAAGCAAACCAAGGAGGTACGCATTTTAGGTGGCATCGGTCAAACTATGCGAACTAATCGGCGGGTTATCAATATACCTCTCCCGAGATCTGTGGTTATACCACTGTACCTTACCATGTTTGTATTACCGATTCTTCCAACCGTAGATGTGGTTATTGGTGCAGGTTGGTTGGAGACACTAGGAGCTCACGTGGCGAGATCATAGCACCTCTGCCATAAAATTTCTCGCGATGGGCAATGGGTAACTCTCGAGGCTTTAGGGAAACAACACGGCACCGGCCAGCTATCATCACTTGATCCGAATATATCATACGAGATGCTTTGGTGAGTTGTTTTCTTAGAGCCCTTTGGACATATCAACACTATCAACACGGTTCAGGAGGACTTAGCACTAGTCATACGAGAGTCGGCTACTGTATTCGTGACACCATGAGTTACCTCGCCTAGGGGTCATGAGCACGCCATTACTTGCTTCCCGACACCACGCTAGTAAAGGTGCGACCCTACTGATATCCAGTGAGTCAAAAAACCGAAATAGAACGAATTGTGGAAGAGCTACTACATGGCGGTTTAATTCGGCCCGATCAAGTCCATTTTAGTACTTTGTCATCACGGTCAAAAAGAAAGACGGGACACAGCGATTTTGTGTCGATTATAGGGCACTCAACGCTCTAGCAGTAAAGGATGCATTTCCAATGCCTACGGTAGATGAATTACTTGATGAAGCGCATGGCTCTGCTTTTTATTCCAAATTAGACCTCACGTCAGGTACCACCAGATTCTCATGAAGAAATCGATCGTGAGAAAACGGCTTTTCGAACTCACCATGGGGCTTCACGAGTGGTTAGTCATACCCTTCGGGCTCACTGCACCGGCGACTTTCCAAGCTCGATGAACTCCATATTTCGCGAGTTTCTTTGCAAATTTGTGTTGATCTTCTTTGATGATATCTGATCTCTGACGCTACATGGGTGACCATCCGAACCATGTTCGAGCCGGGTTTTACAGACACTCGCACAGCACAGGTTATTTGCTAAACAGGTTAAGTGTGAGTTCGGCCAGAATAAAATTGCATACCTGGGCCATAGGATTTCTTCACAAGGAGTGGAGATAGATGAGTCCAAAATAGAGTCCATTCAAAAATGGCCCACACCGAAATCAGTCACACATTTGAAGGGGTTTTTGGGCCTGAGTGGATATTACAGACGGTTCATAAGGAATTATGCTCAAATAGCGAGCCCATTAACTAACCTCTTAGCTAAGGATGCTTTCGTTTGGTGCGATAAAGCCCGCCAAGCTTTTCTTCATCTCAAAGACGCGATGACTCGGGCTCCGGTCTTTGCGTCTTCATGATTTTTCGAGACCCTTCATCTTGGAGACAGGCGCTTGGGATCGGCATAGGTCTTTATACAGGCCAGGATCTTCGCCCGTCGCATTCTTTTCAAAGAAATTGTCGCCTCGAATGCAATCTCGATCATGCATGTCGAGAGAATTGTTTGCGATTCACAGAGGCTGTCTCCAAATTCCGCCATTACTTGTTCTACCATACTTTTACTATTCGTACGGATCATTCCGGCCTCGAAACACTTGGGAAATCGAGATCATCCAGGACGCTGAACAAGAAGCATGCCTACCCAGGCTATTAGGCTATCGGTTTACCATCGAATACAAACGGCGTAACAACCGGGCCGCGGCGCTGCTGTCTAGGTCGAATACATGGCGTTTCCGCCGTCCGGTCCTCCTTTATGGACCGGGTGTACGAACGGGTGCGTGCGTCTCCGCTCATTCAAGGCATCAAGCGGCAATTGGGCGTGGCTCAGAGACACCCGAATGTATGAGCTCGAACGTGGGGATGTATGCGGCGAGATCGGTTAGTCATTCCCATACCGATACTACTACGATTGGATATTCTCCTTGAGTTTCATTCGTCTAAGATTGGTGGCCATCTTGGGTTTTTGCGGACTTTTTATCGCATCGCTCACCTTTTCTATTGGTAGGGTATGCGCGTCGACATTAAGCATTTTATTAAACATTGCCTTATTTGTCATAGGGCTAAGGTTTCTAATTTACACCGGCTAGTCTCTTTGGAACCATTGCCTATACCCAATAGGATATGGGAAGACATATCTATGGACTTCATCACGGGCTTCCGGTAGTCAATGGCAACTCTGTGGTTTTTGTAGTGGTGGATAGATTGTCCAAATATGGGCATTTCATGCCTTTACACCTTAATTCACTAGTCAGGCGGGTGGCTACCTCGTTCGTCCAACATATTGTTAAAATACATGGCATCCCTCGTACGGTTGTTTGCGGCCAGGATAAGGCTTTACTAGTGCATTACGGAAACAATTGATGAAATTACAAGGAACCGGTTATGTTTCTCGTCTGCATATCACCCTTGGACAGATGGTGAGACGGAAGCTCTTAACAAGTGTCTGGAGCTATACCTTCGTTGCTTCATTTTTTATCAACCCCTTGAGTGGATCAATTTCTACCTTGGGTGAATCTTGGTATAACACTTCCTTTCAAACTTCTATTGGGATGGTTCCTTTCAAGTTGTCTATGGCGCGATCCTCCCCATTATTGCATCGCTCTTCCTTAGATGATACGCCATATGATGTACATCGGCAATTGTTGCAACGGGATGAAGTCCTTGAGTCCTCGAGATCAATGTCGAGAAGGCTCAAATGATCATGAAGCGTTTTCTTGACAAGAAAAGGGCAGCTATTGAGTTTGCGGCGGGCGATTGGAGTGCAGGTCAAATTACAACCTTATCGCCAACATTCCATTCAACTCGGGAAATATCGGAAGGCGGCGCTTAGATACTTTGGCCCCTTCAAAATATTGGAGAAACTTGGTTCGGTTGCCTCTGATTAGACTTACCCACACATGCTAAGATCCATCTGTTTTCACGTCTCCTTCTTGAAGTGCTTCTATGGTACTGATCCCCGCCACCATCGGTTCCATTACCACTCTTAACTATTCGGAGGTCCGATACTCGCACCCATCAAGTACTCGATTCCAGATTTATTCGGGATGGTGACACTGGAACCGGCAACTCTTACTTCAGGGACGGACTGTAGCGAGATACTTGGGAGAACGCAGATGAAGTTGTCTCCTTATACCCCACTTTGGACCTTGAGGACAAGGTCCTATTTGATGAGGAGGGTAATGTAAGGAATGAGAATAATATGGGCTGTGACAAGAGGGACTAGTCATCTTTCTTATTTTTCTTTCCTTGATTATTGTTGAAAGAATATCAATAGGGATAAATTAGAAAAGATTGACAAATATAAAAATATTTCTTATATTTAAAATAAAGATTAACTCCTTAAATATATCATATATTAAAGCGCTGGTTGGGGTATTATGGAAAGAACATCCACTTTCGTTGAATATTACAAATAGGGGCGAGCAATGGGCGGCTTGGGCGGCTGAGGCCAAACCATGAGTCCGTCCATTGAACTTTAAATGGGTATGGGCTAGTCTCAACCCATTTAAACGGGCTCATTGGGTTTTGAGTTACCCATTTACATTTGACATATTTATTTTTTGAAAAAAAAAAGTATTCATAAGAATTAAACATCTATCTAAATTCATCATTTTAAATTACGAGATTTGAATCTTCAAAGTTTAATAATCACAATTCACACAAATTTAGACAAGTACCATCATAACAAAAATTTATTCGAATATGGAGTCAAAGAATGCCTTTGCTTTATGCCAAAATGTAGAATGAGATGAGTAATTAATAAAAAAAACCACTAAATGGGTGGGTATGGCGGCTTGTTGGTGTGTCATGGCTCGCCCATTTAAATCTTAAATAGGCGGATCTAACCACCCCATTATGAGTCTTTTTGGACGGGCTAAAATGACTTAATTATATTAGGTTGTGGGGGACTCATGAGTTATGAGTTCCATGCTCAGCCCTAATTACAAAGACGAAATGAGGGTGATTAATACTGACTCACGCTTTATTATATTTTATCATAGCAATCAGAAATAAAATAATATATATTCAGTGACAAAATCTCATAAAAAGTGGGATGCAATTTGCATCACAGTCCCAATATGGTAGTATTGGGACAGAGACCGAAAATTTCAGTTTATTTTTTAAAAAAATAATAAGCTTAAAAAATATAATTATATTATTTAAATTCTCCATATTTTATTATTTAAAGTCATCATTTAACAATTAATAAAGCCATAATAATTATATAAATTGATTTAGAGTTGAAGAATAACACGGATTATTATTATTATATTCGTTATTATCTTTATATAGTAAGGTTAAGATGTAAAAATACACAAGGGCATTTACTCAAAGGTATTCAACACCAAATGTTTTTGAAAGTGTAAAAGTACTCACAAACTTTTAAGATGGGTGTAAAAATATAGGTGTAAAAATGATATGACCGTTAAATCTAACTTAACATTATCATTTTTTCATTTTTGTGGTAGCACATTATTTTTGGAAATACCCAAATGCCCCTAATTTTTTTAAAATAAAACTTCCCTTTCTTTCCTAGGCTCAATATTTTGAGATCTCTCCCTCCCCACCTTAGATCTGAGATGCCAACGAAGAAGGAAACCATATACAATTAACCGATCAAGTCCGCGAATCGGTAAAATATGCCGAGGAGAATATTTGACAGAAAAAGCAAGGTAAGGAATTACTTTATTCCGATGATGACCTCCTTAGCTCTCTCTAAAAAAAAAAAAAAATCTTTAATGCAGAAGCAGGGGAAAAATCAACCAGAAAAACCTTGAAAATGAGTGTGTGTATAATAACGTTGAGGCGGGGAGAGAACGCACACTTACCAACGAAAGCATCAATAACATCTGATTCCTTTTGGAAAATTTCAGCGGTCGTATCCATTCCCCTTCTCTTCCAAATATCCAGAATGTAAAGTTGAAGCCTACGAAACGAAACCAGAAGCAACTCAAAATTCAGCAATTCGAACATAACATCACAGAGAGCAGTGTCAGAGAACAATAACCCATGAAAGCAAGTAAACGAAGAGGCCTTATTCGGAGAACTATACTCACTTTTATCGGGGTCCCAATGGAGAGTTGAGGTTATGATCAGCGACGAGATCTAAAAACGAAGAGCGGTAGAGAAATTGAAAGTGAAAAGAAGAACAAATGGTATAATTGGGAGAATCAGAGAAGGAAGTCAGTGGGGACCTTCAGGCTCGCCGTCTCAGGTCTTGATCTGCCGGCATCTCAGATCAGGGTTGGGAGGAGATCTCAAAATATCGAGCCTAGGAAAGGAGGAAAGTATTTTATTTTATTTTATTTTTTTTTTTTTTTGAATTAGGAGTATCTTGGTATGAAAATAGTGTGGACCCACCATAAAAATGACGGTTTTAAGTTAGATTTAACGGTCATATTATTTTTACACCTATTTTAAGAGTTCATAAGTATTTTTATACCTCTGAAAAGTATTTGGGGTTGGGTACCCTTTAAGTAAAAACCTATATGCATTTTTGTAGCTTAACCGTATTTAGTGTATAGTTAGGATTAATATCATGATATTTGCAGTCTAACTTCAATTAAAAATGTGATACATATCTTATCAAAGAATAACTTAATTTATAGGGTAAATTTTTTTAAAAAAATAACCACGACCTGGATTAGGGTTGAGATCTAGAAGGTGATCTCAGTTCTTGTCTCATTCTTAGGCACTCCCGGACATGATGGGAGATTTTAGGATCAAAATGTCTGGGTCGGGACACTTTGAACACCTCTACACCGGGTTATCAAAATCAAACCCTGTTTGCAATTTAATCTCAAATCCGACGCCAATATTTTCAAGTGGTCCGACTCGGTCCAATTGGTAAAAACCGCTAAACCCTTTGAAAAACACAATTTTTTTTTCCGGCCAACTGAAAAACACTAGTTGAAAGACTCATTAGCTGACATACGGTCTGATCTGAGTCTTCAGTAATTCACATTTCTATTATTAATTATGGTGTCTTCTCCCAAAAGTCCTCAAATCATTTGAAATCAGCTTGGGCTTATGCCATTCCATTTGTATTAGTTTGTAGGTTATAAATATACCTAGCGGGTTGTTACTACATGTCAAAATCAAGCTCCTGAGAACAATTTAAATAATGAAAAATATTTCAGTGTGCATTTTATGAAATGCTATAACATCAAAGTAAATATAACTTAAATAAAAGTAAGTAAACGCGTACTAATCTTTACGGTAACAATATTTTACCATCAAATTAACTGTTAATATTGGCGTGAATTGACAAGAAGCTCTTGTTGGTGAAAATACTTTCAAGATAGAAATATCAATAAGATAAGAATGCATGTAATTAATATGCATAATGCGTAAACATACGGCATTTTGCACTAAGAAGAAAACCAGTAAAAACTCACAATACTTTGTGAAATATGATAATGAACTTTGATGAAATCTGAGCCTAACATACGTTGTCTTCTTAAGACAATTTGTTCCCTCTATTCGGATGCCAAAGGATAATGAACAATTGTCTCCCGAATAAAACGGATTTTTCGTCTTTAGAATGATGACACTCTCAATCGAAGCCTAAGCAAACACAACGAGTCTACTTTCAAAATCACATAGATGAGACTTATAGTAAAATGCATTTAACTATATGTATGGGAGCGTAGTGTTAGAAACGAGGGCAAATCCAGAAATTTCGAATGGGGCACTATTAGCGGGGATTTGGGGTTCGGGGGGCGCCCCAAAATTTGTTTTTAAGGAAAATTTTAAATGTATTAAAAAACAAAAGAATATAAACAAGAAAAGAAAAGAATATCAAAAAATATTCGTGAAATCAAGTTAACACGATGATATGATAAGGAGACAATTATTTTACAAACATGTCATTTAGAAAAGCAAGGCTAAGTCTTTGTTAGAAATGCAATTACATAAATTACAATGAAGGGTGGGCACTCAATATGTTCAAGTACATATATTTTAATAACAAGTATATTACAATGAAATAATTACAATGTCATCCTTCTAGGCCTTATTTTTTGGAATTCCATCATAATTACCTTATTATCAATGCTATCAAATACATCTTTTTCAATATAAGGCACTAAACAATCATTCAACCATTCATCCCCTATTTGATTACGAAGTGTAGTCTTGATGTATTAAGGGTGAATATTTAATTTAAGGGTGGATAATCATTTAAATGTGTGTGTGTGTGTATTTTTTAAAACATCTCAAATTTAAGGAAAGTGTATATAACTTGGGTCCGCCCATGGTTAGAAAAACAAGTTCGTTTTTGTCATACGCACGTCTATTTATAGACGATGAAATAATCATATGGAGTCTCGTGTTGCGAACCACGCGACGCGCGATGGCGAATTGATGTGACTTCTTATTCATAACCCATGGATTTAAACAAAAAGAAATCCAACAATCCCCCTCATGGATAAGAAGTCAGTCCATCGTGACCAAATGCAAATAAACATGTATGCAAAGTGCGATTCCTCTACGAGAAACAATCAGTACGAGAAAGGTAGGGGTTACCTTTGAACCATATCTAGTAAAACCCTATCGAATATCTTGGTCAATCGGTGGACGCGATATCTTGAACCGTCAACCTTTTAGTGTATACCAAGACAATAGAAGTCACACGATTGCTTCTCTAGCATCGTTGGTTCTCATGTTGTGTCCATTTTGGCCCTGAACACCGCTTGGTTCTGCGAGTGTTCTAGAGAATCAGTCGTTTTAAGTTCTCATAGAAGCGGCCCACACTTCACACTCACATAGGTGATTCCTTGTGATGTAAGCCAACATACATAATCTAAACACATCAGATTAAGAAACCATTAAAAGTCTAAAAGCTTACCCTTATATATATGCATTGTCTTGTCTAGGAATGAGTATGAGTTTAAAACTCCACAATGTTTACAGTTAATCATCACTTAGTTGTCTTTTTGAACCTAGTTTGTGGGATCTCTACTCTTCTAGGTAGAGTTACCGCAATAATTAATAATGGATCGGCCTTAAACCCATTCCTTTGGACAAATTTCTAACTAACTCTTTAGGAATCCCTTTAGTCAATGGATCCGCTATATTCTCTTTTGATTTCACATAATTAATTGAGATGATTCCATTCGAGTAGTTGTCTAACGGTATCATGTCTATGAAGTATATGTCTAGACTTGCCGTTGTACATGACATTCTTAGCCCTACCAATAGTTGTTTGACCATCACAATGTATACACACTACCGGTCTGAGATTGTTAGTTCTCAATGTGTTTTGATGATAAGCGACAATTGTAAACAAAGTATAAATGTTTTTAATAAGTCGGATAAATTGATTTCAAGTTAAAAACATGCATCGGTGCCAAACTCGAGCCTGGATATTCAAACTCGAGCCCGACACTTACGAGAGCAAGACAGGTAATTCTTAAAGCTTCCGAACTCGAGCCTATATTCTTAAACTCGAGCCTGAAACCTCCAGAGTATGATTTCAAAGAGTTTACAAATGTGTAAACTCGAGCCTGCATAAGCAAGCTCGAGTTCACCTCGCGGGAAGCCATTTTCAAAGAGGAAATGTTTTACAAACTCTAGAGTTCGATTTTGTGTAGAGTTTGCTAGTTTACAAAGGTCGCAAACTCGAGCCTAAAATGTCGAACTCGAGCCTAACGTTTTTATGTAGAGTTTACTCTATGGTTTGCGAAAACACAAAAGAGTTTACAAACTTGTAAACTCGAGTTTGCATTGCAAACTCGAGTTTGGAGTTGGCAGAGAGCATTTGAACTTTCCATCTTTTGCAAACTCGAGTCTACCTTCTTAAACTCCGGTTGCCTCTTGCCAAGAATTTTCAAAAGTTTACTTATTTTAAGTAAACTCGAGTTTGGGTTCCAAACTCGAGTTTGGGTTTTCTGAGTAAAGTTATTTTGAAAACTCCAGGTTGCATTTATAAACTCCAGCTTACATTTTGGAAGACAAATTTATTTTAACATGAGCAGTGTCAAACTCGAGCTCGCTCACTAACGAACTTCGAGTTTGAGTTTTCCCAAAATGTGATTTCAGATGGGCCTTCGCGATAATTGCTCTAAAGGCCACGAACTCGAGCTCGCTTGCACGAACTCGAGTTCGACCCTTCGGAAAATTAACAAACTCCAGAGTTTACGATTAAACTCCAGAGTTTGCTCTTCACAGAAGCTGAACCAGACATCGCAAACTCGAGCCTGACTTTGTGAACTCGAGTTTGAGTCGCTGATACTGATAAACGCTGCTGAGAACAATTTATTCAGATTGATTTTTACTTAACCATTGTTATGCAAATTGATTGTACATGATTTATATGTTTCATATCTATATTTCAAACCAATCTTAACCAGTTTTCTTTGTGAGATTTCAGAAGATATGGATTTGCTTTAAATTCAAATAAAGCAACTCA
Source organism: Acacia pycnantha (assembly GCA_025563575.1). Taxonomy (NCBI): domain Eukaryota; kingdom Viridiplantae; phylum Streptophyta; class Magnoliopsida; order Fabales; family Fabaceae; genus Acacia; species Acacia pycnantha. The sequence continues at coordinate 173,206 of JAMWYP010000421.1, read as the reverse complement.
ATGTGCAACTTGTATTATTTTAATATATCTTCTCACATAAAGCAAATGGGAGACACTTGAAAGTGAGACACAACCATGACTCTATGCGTAAGACAAGGAACCCATCCAATAAAGTGAACAACATTATCCTTCAAACAAGGAAGCATGGGAGACATTCTTGAAAGAGCCAAAATTCAAATATTCAAATCTCCAAATGTCCCCAACGGCTATATTGAATGAAAAGCAAGCAAGAAGCACTCACAACAGCTATATTCTCAAGACATTCGAATCTCAGTGCTTCACCAACGTCCACAAGCTTCAAGCAAGATAAATACATCAAGTCTTGAAGCCTACAATAGAACAACACAATACGTAACGAAAATCGCCAGCACTTATTTATTCATTTAGTTTTCTTTCCGTATAGTATCTTAGATACTTAGAGCTTCAAAGTGTTTATCACAAATCTACTCAAGAAGGAGTATTGTAATCATCCGATTATTCATTATCCCGTAAACCTTAAGGTTGTGGAACCTTAAGTGTGGGATATACAATTACAACTTGTAAGGGGAGTGAGTCCTAGGGAAAGGATCATCTCTAGTGCGAGTGTGTAATTGTGTTTGTAAAGTCCTAGAGGTGTCTAGGCAGAAAATCCTAGAGTGTGTCTAGGTGGTGAAAAGTCCTAGAGGTGTCTAGGCAAGGAAAATCCTAGAGTGTTTCTAGGTGGTGAGAAGTCCTGAGTGTTTCGGGCAATTGTAAAATCCTAGAGTTTCTAGGTGTGATAGTGAAATCTCGGAGTGTTTCCGGGACTGGATGTAGGTCAAGGTTTGGACCGAACCAGTATACATCTCTCGTGTGAATCTTCTCATCTCTATCTCCATATTGCCTTATCTTGCTTCTTGTGTGGGTGACATTGTTCTTGAACATTCAAAGAAAGGTTCTTGAGCAATCAAGAAAGAATTTCGTAATCACCTATTCACCCCTCTAGGTGATATTCCACTCTTCATTTGGTATCGTGAGCTGTTTCTCAAGTTGGGATTAACATCCCGAGATAGATCATGGAAGGAATATTACCAAGGTGCTTCAATCAATGCACTCACCGTGCTTCAATGGAGAACATTATTCATTCTCGAAAGCAAAATTCGAGTATTTGTGTTAGCCTCTCAATATGGTCTCGGCAAGTGATAGAGAATGGAGATTATGTCCCTACAAAAGTTGTAGGAGGAATTAATGTTCCAAAGACAAGATGAGTTCAATGAAGATGATGTAAGGAAAGTGACTTACAACAAGCAAAGCTATCCTCGATGCTTCACGGTGCTCTCGGCCAAAAGGAGTACTTCCGTATCTGCAATTTGTCTACCGCAAGGAGATGTGGAAAGCCTTGGAGATAGCATACGAAGGAACTTCCGTATAAAGGAGAATCGCATCAACACACCGACAACAAAAATATGATCTTCTTAGAATGCAGATCGTGAGTCCATTGTCAATTTCAACTTCGCTTTACTCATCTTGTTAATCAACTATCAAGACTGGGCAAAACATATGAGCAAGGTCCTCAAGTCGAAAATCCTCAATGTCTTGACAAAAGACCGGAAGCCAAAGTCACAAACTGAGAAGAAGCTCCTAGGAGAATCAATGACTTCATTGCCTCTATTTGGAAGTTTATCCGAATATGAGGTAACCGAAATTCAAAAAGGGCCTAGACGAAATTACCGCGAAGAGCAAAAGCATTGCTCTTAATGTCAGTGAAAGAAGAAGAAGATGAGGATGATGATGAAATGGCCATGTTCGTAAGCAAAAATTCAAGAAGTTCTACAAAGAGAACAAGAACCTGCAATAGTGTTTCAACAAGGAACTTCAAGTAACAGACGTGAGTTCAAAGATGAAGATCAAGTTGTCTGCTATGAATGTAATAAGCCGTGACATTACAGACCAATGTCCTCACCGAGTGGGCAAGAAAAGAATAAAAAGAAGAGACTCAATCATCTCGTAAAGAAGGCATTTGTATCTCCATACGGGGAGATAGCTCTTCTCATGATGAAAGTGCAGGATGAAAAGGAAGCCGCAAATATTTGTTTGATTGCAGGAGAAGAGCACTCGAAAACAAAGAAGAGGTATGTGATTCGTAACCTTCTTATGATGAATTATTTTCTGAATATAATGAATTGCATTCAATATTTGAAAATTGCAAAAGAACTTATTTCTACCGTAAAGGAAAACAAACTCCTTAAACAACAAAACGTAAAATTCATTTTCAACTTCTTGTGAAAATCAATTTACTCAGATTGCCCCGATAATGATGTAAAACCCGCTTATGATGAATTGCTTGTCGAGTACAATCTTGTTCAAAATGAGTTTGAAGAACTTGCTGAAAAAATACATTGCTTTGAAAACAAGAAGACAACTCTTGAACAAGTAAGTAGAAAACCTTTCTTTCCCGAAAATATCAATTGTGAAAATTGCCTTGATCTTGAAAAGAAAATTTCTATCTTACGAAAACACTTGAGAAGTTCACTAAGGGTAGTGAAATGCTCAATGTCATTTTGAAAGATCAAAGATTTACCAATGACCGATCGTGCATAGGATATAATCCTACCTTCGACAAGAAGAAAGGGAAAGAAAATCAAAGCAGGAAAACATTATTTAAACTATTTCTAAATCACCATAGCTCAAACCCTTTTGCTCATTGTAGTTATCAGAACCGAAAGGGACACAAGATTTCATCTTGCTTTCATAGAAAAGATAGAAAGGATAAACCCATTGGTAATTATCAACGGGTACCAAAGGGAACCTATGTTTTCCTAAGGTCAAAACTAACAAAGTCAAGGACCCAAGAATAAAAGGGTACCAAAAGGTCCATCTATTTCCTTGTGTGTGCATAATGAATTCAAGAAGAACAAACACAAAGGTGCACATGTAAGATGAAGAATCAAGGAGCTACCTATGAACCACAAAAGAGGAGATCCTCTCAAATGCCAAAAACAAGAACTTTGCTAAACCCGAGAGAAAGACATAAGAAGCAGTGGTAAGCAAAGTTGATCCTCCAAGAACCTAAGGATCAATGAAAGCTTCTCAAGAGAACAACTATATAGGCAAATCAACTCAACTCTTGAGAAAGCTAGAGAAGCAATGCTTGATGGTTAATGTCATGAAAAGAATTATCAACAACAATCAACCTCAATCAAGCAAAGCTTTTACAAGGACAAAAGCAATTACGGTGATATCTATCTCTTACCATATACTCGTGCTTTAATGAGATTCATATTTGGGTAATGAATATTTGTCCACTATTACATTTCTATAGCAATCAATGTTTTATGTCTTTTTCAAATGAATTTCAGATTGCCAAAGAAATCAAAAATGGAATTGTGGCAAAGATTTTCCGATTTCATACTTTTGAAATGCACAATTCTAAAACTGCTTTGAATCACCCCGTTGTGTAGAAATGCATACAAACGATTTGAAAATCATTAATGCTTTGATTGCATTCAAATGGAGTTTCAAAATCTGAAACTAATATTTTGAATGTTAGATATGCTTCAAATCGATTTATGTTGAATATCTCTCCATCCTTTTGCATTGACATCCGTAATTCAACGTATCATTTAACTGTCTAGTTTCATTCTTAAACTAGTTGATCTTCATAGCTAAATAATCATATATGAGCTTTCAAGCCTATCTTCAATCAAAAGAATTCAATCAGAAATTGTTATGCTTATCGCATAAATTTCCATTGGCCAAGTTATTCCAAGTTTTCATTAATGCATTAAATGACATGCATTAACCATCAAAGGAATAACTTACTAGGATGATATTCTAAACACTAATCCTTTGGATTAATGTGCTTCACTATTCATGAATCCTAAGTATTCTCCCTAGTTGCTCAAATTCATCAAAGATTTGTTATTCATCCTTATTTTTGAGTAGCTATACTCATAATCTTGCCTTGCATTAACTTATATATTTATAATTCTAAATTGCAAGATTATCCCTTAGCCAAATAGCCGAGTCATTGTGCTTAAATTACTGTAGTACTAAGAATGGATCCTTAGTATTCTATCTTCATGACTCTTGCTTTGTAGAATATGCTCAAGATGTTTAAGAGGAATATTCAATCATTCTCAGAATCAAGCATATTGACATATTCAATTTATTACCTTTTTATTATTCTCGATATGTGCACAACTTTTCAAAAGATGCATCAAATGAATTTTGATATCAATCATTGGAATATTTGTAAATGCATTACCAATTCGAAGAAAAGCTTAAATGGGAATGATGAATCCCAATGATTTGAAAAACGACCTCCACTTAATGTTAGTTATGTGTTTTTGATGATCACTAATTGCTAACAAAAGATTGGAGTGCATAGATGTGTTTTATGCAGGATAAAATCTCTAACCATCTATTGCAAGTTGTCATTGAAAGATCCAAACTCGAGCCCGCCCTGCCTGGACTCGAGCTCGAGAGAACCAGGGAAATGGAATTTTGGAAATGTCCGGACTGAGCCCATTAGTTGATACGCTCGAGTTCGAGGGTGTCGAAAGAAAATGGAGTTGTTGCGTAATGACGAATCCTCGAGCCTATTAGTTGGAGAACCTCGAGTTCGCGAGAGACGAGAGAGCAACTCAAAACAGGGACTTCACTGCACTCGAGCCCGTAAGTCACTGGGGACTCGAGCCTAAGGAGAATTTCAAGGGTTCACATAGACACTCTTGAAGTCCAGGTTAGTACAAATCTTACCCAAACTCGAGCCTAAATATGTAAACTCGAGTTTGTCGCGATAAAATTGTTTTAAAACCCGATTGATTCCTCTTCTCTTCACTTCTTCCCTCGAGCTTAAACCTAAATTACTCTCGAGTCCACTCATCTTCTTCATCGAAATTCTCTCAAATGGCCTCCAAACGACTCCGCAACCGATGAAACTCCCAGCTTCAACCCAAGGAGAACCCCAATTAACTCCCAAAGTGTGTCTCAACGTCCACCTGCATTTTAAAATCCTTCCCAAATCGATTCGGTGCATGGAGTTGATAAGAAGGATTCCCGTGTAACTACAACCCATTCTTCTCCTTCTCATGAAACCGAGAAAACACTCCTCACTCGAATGCACCGGAACCAAAGATCAGCTAGTAGGAAAGAGAAGGCTCCAGAGGTAACGAGAGACTTACAAATCCAAACGAACCAAAAGGATCGCTTCTACACTGGACAAGCCACCAAGCACATTCTCGCTCCCATCATCAAGAGCAATCCGAACCTCGGGTATCCGAAGAAATCCTGCTCCTTATGAGATTTACAACCATACTTCAAAACCCGCAGGCTTTTCAAGTGAACCTGTTAGGACTTTCTCGGTGAGGATGCCTCTCGTTTTCATGAAAATTATGATTCAAAAAGCTTCGCCCATTGCCTATGTCGATCTAGTTAAATTAAGATAAGATTGCAATCTTGATCTTGCCCCTTGGTCAAGCAATTCGAACCTTTAATCTCTATTAGAGCCGCATATAGTCCAACACTTGTCAAAGTATTTTATCACTATATGCAAAGTGCCAATCTTCTCGGATAGTGATAGAAATTTGGTGGAAGAAAGAATAATCACATCGCTTAGAGGAAAGAAGATCACCATTACTCGCTGTATACTTGAATTCTCTTCTTCAAATTTCGAATCCACCTCCCGTTGCATCTTTGAATTATACGAGATAGGCAAATATTTCAGTTGCTTAGACCAGATGAGCTGTCTCCGATACATTACACACATTCCCGACGTTTCCCTCCAAAGATCTATGCCCCCAGACACCGAGCCGCCTCGGTACATCTATACTAGGGACCTATGCAAAAAGGAGGAAACTTCACCCATTTTGCAAAGAAGGATTACCCTATCTTTGCCTCCATCATTGATCGTGTACTTCACAACATTGGGCAATCGGATTTTCAAGGAAATGTCCAAATTTCGCTTCAATGGAAGAAAATCCTCCCAAATTCCCTTTGCTAGCCTCATCTCTCGTAATTGTTCCATGAGAAAATTTGGTATCTTCACCGCCAATGATCGACCTGAAAAACCTCCTCAATTTGGCCAAGACATTCTCGAACCTCATGAGAATCAACTTTGATGAAGGTTACGATCACCGTGAGCCCCTCCTCGCCCGGACAAACCAGATCAAGGGCCTCTCAATCCAGAGTCCAAGAAGCCCAAAGTGCACCTCCTCCTCCTTCCGATTTTGATACAAGGATCAAGAATATAATTGACCAAGCCATTTCGATCTTTCTACCGAATCGAATCAAGTAAAGCGGTTGATCGAAGAGGTAAGTAAGGGACACAATGAACTCGGTAGATTCTTAAGAAGAACATCATATTGAACAGAAGAGGCGAAACAAAAGGTTCAAGAACTCAAAGAACCAGTCACGTAGATCATTCGCTAGTCTCTCTACTATCATGGTGACTATGATGTCCTTTGGTGCCAAGATGGACAAAGTTCGCGTTAATCGGTCCATATCTTCCTCACCTCGGCCTTGGTGCATCTACCTCTGCTGGTCCAAGTTCAACAATCCACTCCAACCAATCCCGAACCGGCCTCCACAATTCCAACCACCATAACCCCGAACCATCATTCCTCGCTGCCACCACCGCTGATCCCGCTATTCCACCCTCTTACACCCCATCCGATCCACCCTTGTTTCTTGATGAAAAAGGGGAGAGAGTTGAAGTAAAAAAGCAATCATTTTATTTATCTTTTGATCATTTTCTTCATATTTGCTTTTGAAACTCTATTGTCATTACGTAATGTTTTGATTACTCTAAGTTATATGACAATGTAGTTTATGCTTTCATAATTATGCGGTATGCTTTATTGATACATCTTATCTCTAGTTGCTAACTCGATTATGATGCAAATTACGCTTGTGCTTATGTTTACGTTTAAAGTCAATAGTCGATTAGCTTACACTCCAATTCGATTTCAATTGCAATTCCAAGTTCTCAATCGCTAATCATATGTAATTGCAATTTGGTTTAATCCTTAAGTCATCAAATGAATTGTTTTGAAGCATCTATCCTTAAACAGAAACTATTTCAAAGAACATCAGTGTTTTACAAAAGCTTTGATCAAACTAACTTTCTTTGAATTCAAATGATCAAAACCTTGCATTTGAAAATGGTTGAATGTTTACAAATGTTGTCATCATCAAAAAGGGGAGAATGTTAGTTCTCAATGTGTTTTGATGATAGCCGACAATTGTAAACAAAGTATAAATGTTTTTAATAAGTCGAGATAAATTGATTTCAAGTTAAAAACATTGCATCGGTGCCAAACTCGAGCCTCGGATATTCAAACTCGAGCCCGACACTTACGAGAGAGCAAGACGGAGTAATTCTTAAAGCTTCCGAACTCGAGCCTATATACTTAAACTCGAGCCCGAAACTTCCCAGAGTATGATTTCAAAGAGTTTACAAATGTGTAAACTCGAGCTCCGCATAAGCAAGCTCGAGTTCACCTCCGCGGGAAGCCATTTTCAAAGAGGAAATGTTTTACAAACTCTAGAGTTCAGATTTTGTGTAGAGTTTGCTAGTTTACAAAGGTCGCAAACTCGAGCCTAAAATGTCGAACTCGAGCCTAACGTTTTTATGTAGAGTTTACTCTATGGTTTGCGAAAACACAAAGAGTTTACAAACTTGTAAACTCGAGTTTGCGATTGCAAACTCGAGTTTGGAGTTGGCGAGAGCATTTGAACTTTCCATCTTTTGCAAACTCGAGTCTACCTTCTTAAACTCCGGTTTGCCTCTTGCCAAGAATTTTTCAAAAGTTTACTTATTTTAAGTAAACTCGAGTTTGGGTTCCAAACTCGAGTTTGGAATTTTTCGAGAGAGTAAAGTTATTTTGAAAACTCCGGTTGCATTTATAAACTCCAGTTTACATTTTGGAAGACAAATTTATTTTAACATGAGCAGTGTCAAACTCGAGGCACGCTCACTAACGAACTCGAGTTTGAGTTTTCCCAAAATGTGATTTCGGATGGGCCTTCGCGATAATTGCTCTACGGTGCCACGAACTCGAGCACGCTTGCACGAACTCGAGTTCGACCATTTGGAAAATTAACAAACTCCGAGTTTACGTTAAACTCCGAGTTTGCTCCTCACATGGCCGAACCGGGCATCGCAAACTCGAGCCCGACTTTGTGAACTCGAGTTTGAGTCGGCGATATCGATAAACGCTTGTTGAGTTTAATTTGTTGATTGATTTAAACTTTACCCTTGTTATGCGAATTGGTTGTACATGATTTATATGTTTCATATCTATATTTCTAACCAATCTTAACCGGTTGCTTGTGAGATTTCGAAGATATGGATTTGCTTTAAATTCAAATAAAGCAACTCAATGTGCAACTTGTATTATTTTAATATATCTTCTTACATAAAGCAAATGGGAGACAGCTTGGAAAGTGAGACACAACCATGACTCTATGCGAGAAGACAAGGAACCCATCAATAAAGTGAACAACATTATCCTTCAAACAAGGAAGCATGGGAGACATTCTTGAAAGAGCCAAAATTCAAATATTCAAATCTCCAAATGTCCCTATGACTATATTGAATGAACAGCGGCAAGAAGCACTCACAACAGCTATATTCTCAAGACATTCGAATCTCGGTGCTTCTCCAACGTTCACAAGCTTCAAGCAAAGATAAATACATCAAGTCTTGAAGCCTACAATAGAACAACACAATACGAACGAAAATCGGTTCAAAGACTTATTCATTCATTTAGTTTTCTTTACGTATAGTATCTTAGATACTTAGAGCTTCGGTGTTTATCACAAATCTACTCGGTAAGGAGTATTGTAATCATACGATTATTCATTATCGTAAACCTTAAGGTTGTGGAACCTTAAGTGTGGGATATACAATTACAACTTGTAAGGGGAGTGAGTCCTAGGGAAAGGATCATCTCTAGTGCGAGTGTGTAATTGTGTTTGTAAAGTCCTAGAGGTGTCTAGGCGAGAAAATCCTAGAGTGTGTCTAGGTGGTGAAAAGTCCTAGAGGTGTCTAGGCAAGGAAAATCCTAGAGTGTTTCTAGGTGGTAAGAAGTCCCGGAGTGTTTCTGGGCAATTGTAAAATCCTAGAGTTTCTAGGTGTGATAGTGAAATCTCGGAGTGTTTAGGGGATGGATGTAGGTCAAGGTTTGGACCGAACCAGTATACATCTCGTGTGAATCTTCTCATCTCTATCTCCATATTGCCTTATCTTGCTTACATTGTGTGGGTGACATTGTTCTTGAACATTCACAAAAGGTTCTTGAGCAATCGTGAAAGAATTACGTAATCACCTATTCACCCCTCTAGGTGATATTCCACTCTTCATCGACTTTGGCCAATTAGGAATGTCTTCAAGAAAGTAATGAAGCCACTCGGCTTCTTCACTAGCTTTATCGAAAGCAATAAATTCTACTTCCATAGTAGATCTTGCAATGTAAATTTGCTTGGATGATTTCCAACAAATAGCACCCCATCAAGGGTGAACACATATCCACTTGTGGATCTTGTGTCGTTAGAGTTGGTAATCCAATTTGTATCACAATATCCTTCTAGCCTTGTAGGGTACTTCTCATAATACAATGCAAAGTTTTGAGTTTGCTTTAAGTAACTCAAACTCTTATCATAGCTCTCAATAAGCTCATTTAGATTATATGTAAAGCGACTCAACATACTTACTTGCATAGTCAATGTCGGGTCTAGTGCGATTCATAACATACATAAGACGCCTAGCACTTGAGCATATTCCTTTTGTTTATCAACTTCGCGGTATTTTTAACGGTCAAAGACTAGAATCTATGGGGTTCAAAACAAGAGTTATGTTTAAACTCTTGAATTTTTCAAGAATATAGTATGTTTGTGATAAAGCCAACCTATCGATGTTCTATGGATTTTAATTTACAAAATAACATCGCTAGACCAATATCTTTCATGTCGAACTTATTGGTAAGTAACCACTTAGTAGTTTGTAATCATTTGATTCTTACTACCCTTTATCTCGAAAGTGGAGCTTAATCACCAAGAGGGGCGGTGAATTGGGGATTATAAAATTCTTGCAAATTGCTCTGTTTTCAAACACTAAAAACGAGCTAGACAGAAGATAGAGAAGAGAAGCAAAACACAAGGAATTTATAATGGTTCGGTCCAACCTCTTGACCTATGTCCAGTCCCGGACTCTGCGGGATTTTCACTATCTCAATTGATTACACACTCTGTAACTCAAGAGTAATTTTCTCACTAGAACTTACTCCCCCTTACAAGTTGCAATCAATATCCCAATCTCCAAGTCCCCTGACTTGAGATTCTTACAATGAATGATTTACAATAAATGAACTCTCTCTAAGAGTGGATAAAGATAATCACTGAAGTACAATGTATCAAAAGATACTTTACACAAGAAAACTCAAAGAGTAGTTGGAAACTTGAATGATTTTCATTTTCAGTAGATTGGTTGTTGAGAAAAATTGAATGCAACTCTATTTATACAAAGAGAGCATTAAATGACCGTTGTAATCTTCAATGTGATCGTTGCCAACATTAAGAATGGATTAGTTGAAGCTTTGGTCTTCTTCTCTCTACTCTTTAGTTAATCTAGGCGCACGTAAGTTTATGGTTGACTTCTTGACTTTTAATCCGTTGGAAGAGCGATTCTTGGATGTGGAAAGGAAACATTAATCCCTTTGTAACGTGTGTAAAATGATTGACCAAAAGAATGTAAGTTTTACGGACTTTGCATTTAATGAACTGACATCACTTTTGCTTTATGCTAATGCTTCATTTAATTCTCTTTAAATCATCTCAAACTCATTAACAAACCGATTAATCATAGTTAGGAATAGTAATGATTGATGATATGAAGTATTAAACTCAAATATGAAGATTTTACAAATTCGTCTAGTTTGAATTTCAAAACCCGGACACAAACTCGAGTTTGTTCATCTAAATCTGAGTTTTCATTTTTCATTAAAAGCCTAAACTCGAGTTTCCAAAACCAAACTCGATTTTTCTTTATCCGAGAGAAGAATGTCGCGATTTGGTCTTTGAAGCAAGTTTTGAGACGAGTTTAAAACTTGAGTCATTAAGTGACAAACTCGAGTTTTTGACTTTATGATGAAAAACAAGTTTAAGTCCAAAAGCTCAAAATTGGAGTTTCCAAAAATAAAACTGGAGTTTTCAACAGGTTCAAATTTAGCAGAACTCTCAGCTTGGCCTAAACTCGAGTTTGCAAAGTGAAACTTGAGTTTCCATAAATCTTTGAAAAATGGAAAACTCTCTGCTTAGTCAAAACTAGAGTTTTCAGATTAAAACTGGAGTTTTCAAAACTTAAGAAACTTTGAGTTCTTCCTCTGTAAGGTCTAAACTCGAGTTTCCTCATAAGAGTGAAAACTTTGAAAAACCTTGTCATATGAAAACTAGAGTTTTCACAAGTTCGAAATGGAGCATTGTTCTCTCGTATCTTTGTAAACTCGAGTTTCCAAAATCAAACTCGAGTTTCCAACAAAACTTGGAAACTTAGAGAACTCGCTGTCTAGCACAAACTGGAGTTTCTAAATGGAAACTGGAGTTTTGCTAAGTTCAAAATATTGATAGCTCTTTGTGTCTTGTCAAAAATCGAGTTCATTAAAACTAAACTCAAATTTGTTTTGTCTCGAAAAACTTAGGAGCTCTACGTATAGTGAAAACTCGAGTTTCAAAACCTAAACTCGAGTTTGTCTAAGTTTGCAAAAACTTGAACTACTCTGTCAAGTCCAAATTCAAGTTTCCAAACCAAAACTTGAGTTTGTCTTTGACAGTAAGTTTTTCAACTTAACAAAGACGAACTTCAATTTGAGTTTACAATTGTCGGTTATCATCAAAACACATAGAGAACTAACATTATCAACATGTCATCTCGCATAAAGACAGAGACTATGGCAAAATCGTTTTTAGTATTAGAATATTGACACACTTGTCAAAATCTTTGATACTTGAGCCATTTGATAACATAACTTCATCGAATGCCATTGTTTCGGGGCTTGCTTTAGTCCATAAAGGGACTTTATCAATCAACAAACTTTACTGTTCTTGTCCTAAGACAACAAATCCCTTAGGTTGTTCTAGATAAATCTCTTCTTCTAATTCACCATTCAATAAGTACGTCTTGACATCCATTTGATGTAACTCCAACCCATTCAATGCTGCTAGCGATTAACAAGTCGAATGGATGTAATTCTTGTAATGAGTAAATAGGTATCAAAGTAATCTAGGTCTTCACGTTGTACGTAGCCTTTTACTACCGGCTTAGCTTTGTACTTATCAATAGTACCATCTTGCTTTCATCTTCTTTTTGAAAACCCACTGAATTCTTAGAGGCTTATTGCCAAGAAGAAGGTCAATCAATTCCCGATTGTGGTTTGGCATAATGGATTCAACTTCACTATTGATAGCCTTTTCCGTAATGGTTTTCAAGAGAGCCCATAGCCTCTCCATATGTTCGGGGCTCATTTTCCAACAAAAAGTCGAAAATCTGACCCAAAGGATGTTGAAGTCCTTTTCTTAGTACTATGTCTAGGTTCACGGTATTGTAGTATTGTTATCATTATTACCACTTGCTATACTTCCCTAGTTATACGAAAATACATTATCAAAAACGTAGTGTCTCTTGACTCAATAATCATGTTAACATGGATATCGATACATAAGACTTATAAACCAAACACTAATATGCACTCTTGTCAAGTGCATGGCTAATAAACACATAGTTCATTGTCTTAGGCTTGACTCAACCTTTTGGGTTTATAAATCACAACCTTAGCCAAACAACCCCCCTTTTCAAATATTTCAAGGAAGCTTTCTTTCCTTTCCATATTTTGTATGGTATGCTTTGTATCTTTTGTGATGCACTCTATTAATTAGAAAATGGCTCCCTCCCCACAAGTTCTGTAGTAAACTAGATGTAATCAACATTGCATTCATCACCTCTTTAAATGTCGATTTTTCACCCATGAGCAACATTCAACCATAATGATGCTATAAAGATTTCACATAATTTGGTAGTGATGCATACCCCCAATTATAAATATTTATCATATTTGGATGTCTAAATAAAACTACCAACATTTATGTTTAATAATTATAAGGACAAATAATTAACCTTTGGGTTGATCCATAAACACCCTATAATAACAAACTTCAATTCACCCACAACACAAACATAACATCATAGCATCAATGTTATGGGTAATCACCATAATATTTGAAATTAAATAATTCATGAAGAATTGACCACTTTGGTAACTAATAAATCAACCATACTCCTACCATAATATTTGGAACTAAAATAATTCTAAAGAATTGACCATTTTGGTGATTAATAAATCCACCATACTTAATTCCAAAACTTAATTATTTAGCATTCATACACTTACTATTCAAAAAATTTAAAAGCATAAAATCATAGCCACAAAATCATCCATAATTATAAAATTAAGGCTATCATCGCATTTCCACCAATATATGAAATCAGCTCTATTCATCATATCAATTAGCTAGGTAAGTGCAAATCTAGTGGAAGTCTATCGGTGTTATTGCAACGGTGACTAATTAAGTAACCACTAAGTCAAATCTTAGCCTTTGTACCACTTTTGTAGACACCAACGGTATGAATTAACTTTATCGATTCAATCACAAATAATCCAAATTTTGACATATGATTTTTTAGCTAACAAGTCACTCCCATTATATTTAAAGCAAACTTTAGAGTTTTCAAACCCTCAAAATCGAGAGAGAAAAATAATTGCAAGATCGTTTTGGGAAAATCCATATGGGGCCCTTTTAACCCAAAAAAGCCCAAAAAGACCCCAACGCTCTGCAAATCCCGAGAAAAAGCCCCGGTGCCCTTTTTGACATCGAATATTAAATAAAATGACAAAAACACCCTCGGTTTTAGTATCACTTTCCTCTCTTCGGTTTTTGACATCTAAATATCATTATTCTCTCTCTTCTCTTGCTCGTTTTCAGTGAATGGAGGAGGAATGTGTTTTCGCGAAGGAGGATGAAGTAGAAAAGTGAAAAATGTAGTTGTTAATGGAGGCTGATGTAGTTGTTAGTGGTCACTGATATTGTTGTTAATGGGGGGCGATGTAGTTGTTAAAGGAATTTGCTTTAGTTGTTAGAAGGGGTGATGTAATTGTTGAGTGGGGCCGATGTAGTTGTTAATGGGGCTCATGTAGTTGTTAGTGGTTGCTGATATTGTTGTTAATGGGGGTTGATGTAGTTGTTAAAGGGGGCTGCTTTAGTTGTTAGAGGGGGCTAGTGTAGTTGTTAGTGGGGGCTAATGTAGTTGTTAATGGGGGCTGATGTGGTTGTTAGTAGTTCTTGATATTGTTGTTAATGGGGCTGATGTAGTTGTTAAAGGGGCTCTGCTTTAGTTGTTAGAGGGGGTTGATGTAGTTGTTAGTGGGCGATGTAGTTGTTAATGGGGGTGATGTAGTTGTTAGTGGTTGCGATATTGTTGTTAATGGGGTGATGTAGTTGTTAAGGGGGATTTGCTTTAGTTGTTAGAGGGACGATGTAGTTGTTAGTGAGGGCGATGTAGTTGTTAATGGAGGTCGATGTAGTTGTTAGTGGTTCTCGATATTGTTGTTGCTCGCACCTACGATATTGTTGTTAACGCCCTATTATTGTTGTTCTGAATTTCTTGTTTTTGTTGTTAGTGCCCTGCGTTATTGTTGTTAGTGGTTCTTGTTATTTTTGTTAATGGGCATTGATATTGTTGTTTGTGGGGACTGATATTATTGTTAACTCCTGTTGATACAAAATGACTGATACAAATGATAACTCCTGTTGATACAAATGACTGATACAAATGATTGATATTGCTGATACAAATGCCTGATTTACTTGCCAATTCTTTTGTTGTTCTCATTCCGTAAACAAAGATCAAAACATAAGACAAAATTTAATGGACTTGTCCATTCTATTGAAAGTTCTCATTCCATGAACAAATATAAAAATAAACAAAAATTTGCTTTTGTCATTGAATAAAAATGGTGAAGTTACCATCAATAGACAATTTACAAAAAGAACAAATGGTGAATGTCATTCTCATGAATACAAATTTGTGATACAAATTTGTGATCAACTACAATGTGTCCTAACAAGCATGCCCCCTAATGTCTCTTCTTCTGCTTGTGGTAGTCCTCAATCAAAGTCAACACTTTGGATTGTAGCTAGAGAGAAAGATTAAGAGAAGCTCGTTGGGATCCGTACACGCGGCGGAGTAAAAAATTTACGGATCCCTTAGGCGGATCGCTCAACGGCGTTTAAATCAAGGTTTAGGGTTTAGAATCGTACCTTTGCAGAACAATTTGAGCGGTGGGCTACCTTCTCGTCGCCGAGGCCGACTCTTTAGAATCGCCTTCCTCTACCGGTATCCACACGAGCAGCCTTGAACACGAACGGAGGCGTGCTAGCGCCTGAACGGGCGTGCGTCTCTCTCTTTTTTCTTTCTAGGGTTTTTCGCGGCTTTCTAATACGCTCGACAAAATGTCCCGTAGGTTTTCTAAACCTGGAAGGCGTATTATATTCAAAACAAATTTTGAATCGGATTTAAAAATATATTAATTAAATCTATCTTATAGATCTAATTTAATCTATTTATTTAATCCGAATTAAAAGCCTTCGATTTAATTTATCTCTATAAATTAAATCCAATATATGATATCTATCTATTTAATTAAATGCGAGATACTATATCTCAATTTAAATTAAATAAAATATCCGATATCTTTATTCGAAAATTAAATCTCGAGATACAATATCTCTATTTGTTTTAGATATTTAATTTATCAAATAAATTAAATACAAACAAATATTATATATAATAGTATTATACTCTTTATTAAATAATATTATTATATTAATTTCGAATTTAATTAATATTAAATCAAGATATGATATCGTTATATTTAATTTAAAATGAAATCGATATCTCGGTTCAAATTAAAATCGATATGCAATATCTTTATTCGAAAATTAAATCTGAGATATAATATCTCAATTTATTATAGTTATTTAATTTATCAAATAAATTAAATACTATATATAATAATATTATTGTCAATAAATAATATCATTATTATTTTCGAATTTAATATATTTATATATGCATATATATATATATATACACACACACACACATCCTAGTTTAAATAAGTATTCATTAAATCTTAAACACATTAAGATTCAATGAATCTGGGACACTCTTACTCGTGTTGGGCCATTCTTGTGTGCGACCACAGCCCCCGTGAGATTGGCGGCGGTAATATTTGTACTAGCACACAAGTCGCAAGCGGCCTCTAGCAAGACATTGCGACTACCCAATTCATATGGGGATCGTTGATAAGTACAATGACTTGCCCCTAGGGCATAATTTCCAACGACTCCCACTTGCACTAGGTGCAATCATTAATTACCTTAATTCCCATTGCCCTAACATGATGCTCATGTTTTACTTGTGCAAGCGGCTTAGTAAGAGGATCAACGTCATTGTTTATGCGATATAACCTATCGTACAACCATGTCATCCCTTTTGTCACGCGATAATTTGGTCAAGGATGAGGCATGGAAGATGTCAACTTCATGTTCTTGACCATTACTTTCTCGATTCTTGAGTAGTCTAACAATTGAGATGGAAACTCCTTTCCATCGTAGTATGGCCATACATTTCTCGGACTCACTCATGAGGGGCCCAAGATTATCTCTCTACAAATGTGAGGGACAAATCACATCTTGACCACTCACATTCCTCCGCATGAGAACCACTGATCCCGATCCTAGCCTTTATCATTACCAGGTCAAAGGTGACTTTTGACTAGGTCAAAGACCCAACGACTCATCATGTAGGAATCCATGATGATCTCAGGTCAAAGGGCGTTGTGACGCGGTTATACATGAGAAAAGCTTATGACTTATTCCATGCAGCTTTCTCATAGTGGGTCGGTCCAAAGACCTTGTACTCTTACAAGTGCCTATGACTTTGACTCGTATCCCTATACTCGTCAAAGTCACCTTTGGTCTTATTTCATCTTTGCTCCCATGAGATGACCGACCGAGGACATTTATGATAATCTATTAGATATATCCAGGGATACAATTATCACTATAAACATGCAAATGAAATGATAACTAAAGGAGAATTCTTTAAATAACATTAACGTGTAAAGTATAATGACTTGCTTTCTCTGGTACTTTGCATAATATTTCTTTTTTTTGTATCACCTCTATCATTGATTTCTCCGATAAGATGAAATGCTTGAGTATATGGTTGGTCCTTTGATGTGACCTAGGCTCCTTGGTCTCGAGGAATAGCACTTTTATTGTCACGAGAACAAGTCTATTGGATTTGAGATGGTAGGAACCACCCCTAGTTCATTAATGAACTTACTAATCCAAAAGGCCTCCTCATTTGCATCCGATCTTTGCTATATACTCGGCTTCTATTGCAGAATCAATCTACGGTGCTTGCTAAGAGCTCTTCCACTCACCGCACCACCATTCAACAGAATACATATCCCGATTGCGATCTTGAATCATCTTGGTCGGTTTGGAAACTCGCATCTCGTGTAACCGGTCACACGAGCTCATCTTCCAAGCCACCATATACCAAGAATAAGTCCTTAGCCCTTCTTAAGTACTTAAGGATATTCTTGACAATGATCCAGTTGACCCTCACCGGATCTTGTTGATATCTCTTGGTCATACTCAAGGCAAATGACACATCGGGTCGAGTACATAACATGGCATACATGATAGATCCAATGGCGGAGGCATATGGAATCTTACTCATGCGGTCTCTTTGATCTTGTGTACTAGGACACAGATTCTTACCGAGATGGATGCCACATATTACCCCTTTTTGAATCCCGCATACCGAATCTATGCGTATCTTGTCTATGTATGTGCTCGACTTAGGCCTACGGCCTCTTAGATCTATCTCTATAGATCCTAATCCCAAGGATGTAAGTGGCTTCGCTTAAATCTTTCATTGAGAAAGACTTTCCTAACCAAGACTTGACACTCGCAAGGTAGGAATGTCATTCCCAATGAGTAGGATGTCATCAACATAAAGCACTAGAAATACAACCTGTTCTCCCACTAACCTTCTTGTAAACACAAGGTTCATCTATGTTTTGAATGAATCCAAACTCTTTGACTACTTCATCAAAACGATGATTCCAGCTCCGAGATGCTTGCTTCAATCCATAAATGGATCTTTGAAGCTTGCAAACTTTACCAGAGTCCTCTGGACGCACAAAACCCTCAGGCTGTGTCATGTACACATCCTCAAGGAGCTTTCCGTTAAGGAAGGCTATTTTGACGTCCATCTGCCATATTTCATAGTCATAATATGATGCAATGGCAAAAAGGATTCTGATTGATTTGGCCATTGCAACTGGGGAAAAGGTTTCATCATAGTCCACACCATGAGTTTGAGTGAATCCTTTTACAACCAGTCCCTTGAAGATATTTACTTTGCCATCCATGTCAGTTTCTCTTTGAAAACCCACTTGCACCCAACGGTTTTTACACCTTCAGTGGATCGACTAAGGCCCATACCTCATTGTCGTACATGGATTGCATTTCGACTTCATGGCACTAAGCCATCTTTCAGAGTTGGGTCCCACCATGGCCTCGCGATAGGTAGTTGGCTCATTGTGCTCAATGAGCAAAACATCACGGCTTCCAAGAATCGAAATCCATATCTCCGAGGCCGTAGCCGTGTTCTATTGGACCTTCGTGGGTCTTGTGTTACGTGAGTAGGCTCAACAACTTGTTGTGAGTCTTCTCCGGTTTCCATCTCGTGGTTCTACATTGTCCCGTGACTCTCGAACTTCTTCGAGGTTCACCTTACTCCCACCGGTTCTTTTAGAGATGAACTCTTTCTCCAAAAGGACAACATTCCGAATAACAAACACTTTGTGATCGGTGAGATTGTAGACATAGTATCCTTTAGTTTTCTTAGGATACCCTACAAATAGGCATTTTGAGGATCCGGATGATAATTTATCGGAGGCTTGATGTTTGACATAAACCTCACATCCCCAAATTTTAAGAAATGACAAACCGGGTTTCTTTCCTAGTCCATATCTCATATGGTGTCTTTTCAACCGCCTTGACGGAACACGATTTAGTGTGAACGCAACTGCTTTCTAGGGCATGGCCCCAAAAGGAAGGTGGAAGATCTGTTTGACTCATCATAGATCGAACCATATCTAATAGAGTTCGATTCTCCGCTCGTAAACACCATTCCATTGAGGTGTTCCTGGAGGAGTAAGTTGCGAGACGATCGTCCCACAACTCCTAAGATGGTCAATGAACTCTTGGCTCAAATATTCACCACCCCGATCAGATCGAAGTGTCTTAATTGTTTTGCCAAGTTGATTTTGCACTTCATTTTGGAATATTTTGAACATTTCAAAAGATTCCGACTTATGTTTCATTAAATAGATATATCCATATCTACTGAAATCGTCTATAAATGTAATGAAGTACAAATGACCTCCTCTCGCAGATGTATTCATTGGTCCACACACATCGTATGTATGAGGCCCAATAAATTGGTGGCTCTCTCTAACGTGTCCAGAAATGTGCCTTTGTTATCTTTCCCAATAAACAAGACTCGCATGTATCAATTGATTCAAAATCAAGTGAGTTAAGAAATCCATCTTTATGGAGTTTCGAAATGATGGCCTAGACGACAATGCCATAGATAGGTCGGATTCAAATCATTTGACTTGAACCTTTAGTAGTTATGTCATAGATATGTCCATTCAATTTTCTACTGTCCTGAGATCCTACATTTATTCAAATGTGAGATCCACATGTAGTATCCAATACCCATGTTGAGGAAGTAGAAAAGCGAATATCTATGACATAGATACTTGAAGCGATAGCCCCGCTATCCTTCTTGTTCTTCTCCGTATCTTCGATGTAGAGTTTGCAATTCCTTTCAAATGACCAAGTTCATTGTAAAAGAAGCAGACTCTATCCTTCGGAGGTTTTGCCTTCTTGGCTTTCGGTTTCATACCCCTTCCCCTTTTGAACGGACAAAACAGAACTGGGCCTCTCCAAGGCTCGCTCAGCAGCTTTGAGCATCTCATGCAGCCTGAAATTGATTCCTCCATGTTGTTATCCATGACAAAGTTATCATAACTTCCTCGGGAGTGAGTTCAAGATCACATCCGTAGCTAACTCCTAGGACATGGGGAATCCAAGCCTCTCAAGCCTTGCCTCGTTATTGGAACATTTCCGTAGGATGAACAATCATCTCAAAAGCTCTCCACATGTTCTAGATCTCAATTGAGGTCTAGAAGCATAGTGGCAAGCATCGCATCATGCATCCACCAGAGTCATCCTAATGCTTCGTATAAGCATTAGTCTCGAGCTCTTCAATCAGCTGACCGCTCTCGCCAGAATGGGTTGATTGATGAGATACCCTTTTCTTTCGTGTTTAGGATCAACGCTTAAGTTCCCAAACATGTCAAGAGAGTTTGTCTCATCGAGTTCGTCCTTTTCAAGGACTGATCGCATTGATGGTGTTGAAGTGTTACTAGACTACATGATTCTACAACTAAAAATATGCAAAGTTTAAGTAGTCACCTCCCACTGAATTAACAACCCTCATTATAATTAGTGGGCTAAGACCATATTTAGCTTAAAATTAAGTCCGCTTTAAGGTGACGCTTAAATTTAAGTTATTTAGGTAGGCAAACATTTGCCAATTACATCACATGTAATTCTTAGATCTTTATGGGATTCGATTATCATATGACCGCACGTTTAATCCCATCTAATGCCTTGAGATCCAAAACCGTTTTGATGATCTCAATTAAGTCAAGACAATAATGAATATTGAGTATCACCATTACTCTCTCTTGTCTCCCCAAGATTACTCGATGCATCCACTTTGGTGGAACATGCAAATGGGTGATCTAGGTTTTGACAAGTATTCATTTATTGACTGCATTGTGACTTAAGATTTTATTTAGAGGGTATTATTTGATATTTATCTAATTAATCCTATTAATTTTATTTATATGAATGCAATCAATATTGTATTTCATATAATGTCTAATTTAATCATGCAATGATCACATCAAACATAATTAAAACTCGTGACACAACATGGCTCATCTAACCTAGAGTCCTCTCAAGCCAATGAGGGACTTCTCTAAATAATAAAAGAAAATACATAATGAGAAACCTCGTTTAACATTCGAGGAGTGAGATGAGAAGAGAATGTACATCAAGATTATTTAGAGAGAGAGAGGCATGGCTCGCAGAGCCATATTTAAAATACAACATTTGTAAAATATCTAGAGCCATGTTGTTCACCATACCCAAACAACACTTTGAAAGGTAAATTAGAACATATTTTAATCATGAATTAAAATATTCTAATTTATATTATATTATATAATACATATAATATATTAAATTCTCCAATTTATATTATATTATATAATTATATAATATAATAAATTCTCCAATTTATGATAGTTATTTAATTTATCTAATAAATTAAATACTATATATGATAATATTATCATCTATAAATAATATCATTATTGTTTCAAATTTATATTATATTATAAATATAATATAATATCATGATTTAAATTCTCTAATTTAAATTATATTATATACTATATATAATATAATATCATGATTAAATTCTCTAATTTATATTATATTATAAATATAATATAATATCCTATACAAACCGATCCGAACACCCGTAAAACTGCCGTAATATCCGACTAGCTATCCGTAGAAACCCTAACGCGAGTTTTGTAATTCAAAGACTCTTTAGAATCGCCTTCCTCTACCGGTATCCACACGAACAGCCTTCAGAAACACGAACGGAGGCGTGCTAGCGCCTCTGAACTGTGCGTCTCTCTCTTTTTCTATCTAGGGTTTTTCACGGCTTTCTAATACGCTCGACAAAATGTCCCGTAGGTTTTTCTAAACCTAGCAGGCGTATTATATTCAAAACAAATTTTGAATCTGGATTAAAAAAATTTAATCTATTTATTTAATCCGAATTAAAGCCTTCTCGATTTAATTTATCTCTATAAATTAAATCAAGATATGATATCTATCTATTTAATTAAATTCGAGATACTATATCTCAATTTAAATTAAATAAAATATCTCGATATCTTTATTCGAAAATTAAATCTGAGATACAATATCTCTATTTGTTTTAGATATTTAATTTATCAAATAAATTAAATACAAACAAATATTATATATAATAATATTATAATCTTTATTAAATAATATTATTATATTAATTTCGAATTTAATTAATATTAAATCAAGATATGATATCGTTATATTTAATTTAAAATGAGATCCGATATCTCAGCTTCAAATTAAAATCGATATGCAATATCTTTATTCGAAAATTAAATCGAGATATAATATCTCAATTTATTATAGTTATTTAATTTATCAAATAAATTAAATACTATATATAATAATATTATTGTCAATAAATAATATCATTATTATTTTCGAATTTAATATATTTATATATGCATATATATATATATATATATATATATATATATATATATATATATATATATATATATATATATATATATATATATATATATATATAGAATGGGGAAATCTGATGTCCTCGTCATTGTGACCTAAGAATTTGTCCTATCAACTAATACCGCACCGTTTTTAATTAGTATATGTGAGATATCGCTCGGACAAAAAAAAGACGATCGTGATATATCGCCGGACTGAAAAAACGAATGCGATATATCGGCCGGACAAAACAAAAACGATTTGTGGAGATTTTATCGTAAACAGATTTATCGCTGCATCATAAAATGTATTGTTCATGTAAATGATTTATCGTATTCCGCATAGCAAATTCTCTTATTCTTTCATCGTAAAATGTATTTAGAAATCAATTCGATTTAGGAATTTGGAAACATTCCAAGAAAATTCTCTATCGGGCCATATGAAACAATAATATACATCGACACAATAATTCATTGAAAGGCACGTCTCGCGCTTGCTGCTTTTTTTTTTTTATTTAATTGTGTCATGTGCTGAAAATTTTAATCAAACGATGCAAAGCTTACTGGTTGACAGGATAAATCCTTAGGTCCCGTGACAGACATCCGACATTTCCCTATATATATATATATATATATATATTTATATATATATATATATATATATATAGACACATCCTGGTTTAAATAAAGTATTCATTAAATCTTAAACACATTAAGATTCAATGAATCCGGACACTCTGCTCGTGTTGGGCCATTCTTGTGTGCGACTCCCGCAGCCCACATGAGATTGGCAATGTGGTTAATACCGCATGCTAGCACACAAGTCGCAAGCGCCTCTAGCAAGACATTGCGACTACCCAATTCATATGGGATCGTTGATAAGTACAATGACTTGCCCCTTGTGGCATAATTTCCAACAAAGGTCCTA
Source organism: Acacia pycnantha (assembly GCA_025563575.1). NCBI lineage: Eukaryota > Viridiplantae > Streptophyta > Magnoliopsida > Fabales > Fabaceae > Acacia > Acacia pycnantha. Next base: position 149,695 of record JAMWYP010000421.1, on the reverse strand, counting down.
ACAAGTATACCCCCTAATGTCTCTTTTGCTTGTGGTAGTCCTCAATCAAAGACAACACTTTGGATTGTAGCTAGAGAGAAAGATTGGGAGAAGCTCAATCTTGTCCTGCTTCTCCTCTCCCTTTGTTTCAGCTCAGGGAAAACTGTCAAGGATGGGGAAGAAAGGCCTCCTTGAGGTCGCTCCTACATAGAAAAGTAATAAATCCATGACTCTTTCATACCAGAACACAATTTCATGCACAAAGTTCAGAAACTAATGATCATGCACAATCTCATGAGAATGGAATTTAGATTTCTCAATTCAGAATCATAGTTTATGCTCAGATTAACAAATAAGAGAGGTATACACCAATACAAAACAAGGTCAAAATTCCCAATTTACAATTCCAATCAGATTTAGTAAAAATAAGAGGCATATGAAATACATGCATAAGAGTATGTCAGTATAAGGTGTATTCCTCTCGAAAATAAGAGGCATATGAAACACATGCATATAAGAGGCATATGAAATACATGCATAAGAGTATGTCAGTTAAGGTGTATTCCCCTGGCAAAAAAGAGGCATATGAAGCACATGCATAAGAGTATGTGAGTTAAGGTGTATGTTAGTTTTTTTTTTTTTTTCTTGATATCCTTTCATATATTTTTTAAAATCTCCTACTACCCCAATAGCACAATTCAACAATTCTTCAATCATAATTGAATAGCAACAAGATTCATATCAGAAACCAAAAGACAGAAGTCCAGAAACTAGAACACCTATCCATAACTATTCAAGTCCTCATCTGTAAACAAAAATCAATATACCAAGAGTTCAATCAAACCCACAACCGGGCAATAGCTTTAGATGAATGAGCCAAGACATAAAGTACCAAACCCTATCAAATGCAAAACCATAAAATCAGCAATCGAACCCACAATCAAACAAAAGTACTAAGAAATCAAATCAAAAATCAAATATTGTAAATTGTAGGATAATTTTGTTCGCTTCCATGAAGCAAATGAAAACCAGCCCCACACACACACACACAAAATGCTCCCTAATCACACATAGCAAAGAAATAGGGGAAGAAAAACGTAGCCCCACACACACAACATCTACTACAAAAGATGAAGAAGAAAGACAAAACCAACCAAAATCCATGCCACAATCACGCACTAGATGCGACTCCAAGGAAGAGGAAACATGAAAAACTTCTCCTCACACCTATAAGGCAGCGTTGATGGTGGTGGCAAAAGGAAACGAAGATCTATTGAACGAAGAAGAGAGGAAGCTCCATGGCTTGGCAAAGAAAAGGACGGAAAAACCCTAATCCTAAAACTTTTGTACCTTTGATTAGCTGCATTTATTTCAACCGACGATGTGACAAGATCGATGGTCCCCCGACGAGGACGAGAGAGAGTGAAAGGGAGAGAGACCGTGAGGAAGGTGAGAGTGACAATATAAGGAGAGAGAGAGAGAGCTGTTTTCAATGTATGCTTCCTTCCTATTTAAGGTTTTTAGTCATTTATCACAACAATTGAATTTCGTAAAAGGCCTTTTCGGGATTTGCAGGATCGGTTGAGGCCTTTTTTGGTCAGTTTTGGGCCCATATATGGATTTTCCTATCGTTTTTAAGCCATCAATAATAAGTAACTAAATGACTCAAAATTAGAGCCAAAATTCAGCCCAAAAAAAAAAATTAGATTCAACCCCGAATTAATTTTGTAATTCTAAAGCCCAACAAATTCCATTTGAGCCCAGTGACCTTTTTCTCCTTTTTAATAATTATGGGCCAAGCCCAAAAAAAAAAAAAGTCTTAGCCCATAACCCTTTTCCTTTCCTTAATTCCATTTCTGTAACATAAACCAACCAAATAAAAAAAACACGTACAGCCAAAACATTTTTTTTTGCTCAATAAGGAACACTAAGTATTACCGAGAAATAGAAAACATAGTACATACGCCGAAGAAAGCAAAGACACCAACTCAACAAAGCCAATACAAAGCCAGCGAAAAACACACGTAAACAAAAGAAAGAAACATAAATCAATCAACATCGGCCTCCACGAAGTGATTAATTAAAGAAAGAAGCATCTCGCCGACAATATGAGCTTCCTTAATCCAAGGTTAGAAGTGACAAGAAGCAGGTGTTGGTTGAAGACCCACCCCATAGGGCACACTCGCTTATAAGCAACTGCAACAAGAAAATCAATCGATACGGCTTCCCTTCCGGGGATGAAAGACAATGAGTACCCAACCTTGGAACAAAGAAGGCAGATAATATCATGCACAATACTTTGACTTCTCCACTCAATCAAATCAGGAGACTTAGTAGCAACACAGAACAAAGGGAACGACAAAACGTCTCATAAATCACATTATCAAGACCAAGGTCCATGGCAAGCATAAGAGCTCCGTTTGAGTGCCAGGCTTCAATCATAAAAGCCGAAATAGATTTAACCTTACTAACAAATCCCCATTGAAAATGTACCCCATTCATTTCTTACACACAATTCCTATAGAGGAAGACCGCTTAACATCGAAAAGGCCCCATCACAATTTAGCTTTAGAAAATTTGGGCCAGAGGGAAGCCAATGTGCATCCGCTACATTTGAAGCACAAACAGGCATCACCACATGTGACTTATTCCAACAAGACCAGAATTCCAAATTGTTACTTGCGCACATGAATGACGGACTTAGGATCAGACAAATATGGTTAAAACTCTCTCATTCATATTCTTCCGTATAAACCACAAAGTCCAACAAATGAGGGAGATATCTCGGGAGAGATAGATTTGCATTACACTGCTACCCATGTACCCACACCAGTTAAAATTCTTCACATCGCGCAACGCCAAATTTCGCACTTAGAGACTCCCAAACCAGTGCAACGCGTCCAGGACATGAAAGAACAAGTGTTCAAGAGTCTCATCTGCATTCTCACAAATTAGGCACGTTCTTCGTCTTGGATCTTCGACGCCGATATAGAGACTAGTTGGTAGCAAGAAGAATTATGCAGATGCGCCATATAAAATGCTAGACTCGGGAATTATCTTGAGCTTCCAAACTTCCTTCTATGAGGCAATCGGCACCACAATTGAACAGCCTAACTTACGCCTAGGGGAGGGGTTGTTACTTTTGGCATTGTGATAACCTAAGTTAACCCGTAGTCCCCATTCTTGGCCCCCGTCCATACAGCAGTTTGTCACCAATCCATTAGAGTGAATTGGCATCATGTAGATGGCCTCGTTGAACGACAGGGGAATATATCTGGATAATTAATTCAAGTCCCAAGTTCCATCCACTATTAAGTCACAAAACTTTCCTCGAGTAACTATTAGGTTATCTTCATCCGATGGTTTCTCGTGTGAACCGAACATCGTGTACCTGGCTGATTCCCATAAACTAATATTATCTCCGACTCCAACGTCCCATCGCAGACGGCCTTGATAAACTCTCTCCCCTGCGCATCGACCAACACCAGAAGCTTTTGTGCCCTCTTAGCTGCAATGAAGTCACATTTAGGGAAGTAGATACTCTTAGAACTCGCACCTATAAATCGATGGTCCGGTCATTAGTTTCCATGTCGAATTCTGCTAATAGTGTGTCATTTATTGTCGATGAAATCTCGAAACTCCATACCACCGCATTCCTTGCCAACAAGGAGTGAATCCCATGCCTTCCAATGTAACCTAAGCACCCTGTGCCGTACCATCCCACCAAAAATTGGCTATAATCTGATTCCCGCTCCTTGCAAGTGCCAATGGGAAATTTAAAGCAAAGGCATAGGATAGATGGGGATGGCTTGAAGAATAGCTTTAATCATCACCTCCCGGCCGCAGAGGAAAGGAAAGAGCTACCCAACCCCGAACTTTCGGAGGACCCTTTCTCTAATATATGCTAAAGCTTGAATCTTGGTTTTACCCCAAATACTCTGTGATTCCGAGATATCTCCCTGATCTTCGCTTGTAGGAATCCCCAAAATCGACCCCACCAAGTTTCGATTCTCATCGTGGGTGTTAATGAGAGAAAAATACTGGATTTTTCTAAATTTATCATCTCGCCTGAAGCTCCACAAGATCTTCGTAGGATGTTGGCTAACGCATGGCAATCCTTCGTACTAGCATTCATAAAGAGAAGTGCATCATCCACAAAGAAACAATGGGTAAGAACCGGCAAGTCCCACTCAGCTTAATCCCCTAATCTGCTTGGCATCTGTGCTTTTATTGATCATTAATGATAGCACCTCCGAAACAAGGATGAATAGATACGGAGAGGGGGGTCGCCTTGTCGTAATCTACGGGTAGGACAAAAGGAATTAACCTTCACACCGCATAAGCACAAATTCAACCTAACGATCTTACACATTTCATGACCAAATCTACCCAAGAGGTGCAAAACCCAAACCTTAGTAAGACGTTTTCCGGGAATAACCAATCCACTCCTATCGTACGCTTTGCTCATGTCCATTTTGAGAGCATATTCAAACTTCTTGCTTGCCTTCTTCCTCCTGAGGTAGTGATAAACTTCATGGGCTATAACTATATTATCTTGGATACATCGACCGGCACAAAAGCTACTTGACTATGAGAGACACAGTTGTCCACAGGGGTTTCATCCTTGATGTCATCACTTTTGAAATAATTTTGTACAAGAAATTGTACAAACCAATTGGCCTCAATTGGGAGACATGATCTGGACGCTCCACCTTGGGGATCAAGGTAAGATTAGTATCATTTATATCATTCAACTGGGATCTTCGAAAAAAAAATCTTGAACAAGGAAAATATAGAATCTTCCACCTCATGCCAAGCAGCATGGTAGAAGAAACCGTGAGAAACCATCCGGCCTGGTGCTTTGATTTCCCAAGGCCGAAAGCAGAACCTTGACCTCCTCTCGTGAAACTCGGCATCATAAGTTCCCTATTCATCTCATCGTAAATTTTAATATCAATGCAAGACGGTGTTGACTCCATGTCGTTGGGGCACACTGTAGAGATAAAGAGGTTGTGGAAGAAATTAGTAACATTAAGCTCAACCGCTCCTTTCCGGTAGCTGAAGAACCCAGAGTCATCTTTAAGACTTAGAATACTATTTCGCTACCGCTTGATCGAGATAAGTGGAAAAATTTGGAATTCTGTCCTCGCCTCAAGCCATTGTACCTTTGATCTTTGCCACCAAAATTGATCTTCAAGCTCAAAGAGCTTATCCAAAGCTTGCTTAACATCAGCAATAGCAGGTTGATGATTCAGACATACACCCTTGAGAAAGCGGCGCATGTACTTCAACTTCAATTGACTAATGAGTTTAGAAGAGTTTGGGAACGCTGTATGGCTCCATTTAATCAAATCCAACTTGCATCTATTCAACTTACAAAGAAATTAGAAATAAAATCCGATCTTCTACAACAAACCTCTTCCAGCCTATCCTTGACCACCTGGTGGGAAGGAGAGTAGAGAGGCCCATGGTGCTTCAAACCTGAAAGGTTTTGGATTGCTGAAGGCTCTAGATTACATCGGACCGGGTAGATGGTGGTCGGAGCCGTAGGCGCAATATTTTAAACTGGATGTTGAGTGGAACAACTCCCTAAGTAATTTATTCCCAAGACCTCTGTCAATCCGCTCCCATATTGTATCCATGCTCTTCGATTGTTGCATTCATGTAAATTGATTGCCTTGAAAGCCTAAATCGTCTAAACCACAATCAACCGAAGACATTTAAAATTTAAGATTTTACGCCAAGCTCTAGGACAACCACCTTTTTCTCATCATTAGATTTCCTTAACTCTCAAAACAACGTATTTTGGGTTGGGGGAATTAATGAAGTGCTCTTTTTGATAAAATTCATATAAAAATACAAAACAAAAAAATACCAAAATACCCTTCATTAATTCCCCAACCCTAAAACGACATAATTTTGGGGTGACTTAACATAACCTTATGTCAAGTGACGCGTGACAAATAATAAACCCATAGGGGAAATTTTTAGTTCTCATGTTTTTGATGTTTTGATGATAACAATTATAATGTGTTTAATCTTTGTTTTTCAATAAGATTTGAAGTTTTTCGGGTTTGCCTCTAGTCAATTAGTATATGCCTCAAGTCATTCCTTCTCCGCATATATTAATGGCAAACTTGTAATTAAGCTCAACTTGATGTTTTGCCTCTAGGCATCTTTCCTTTCTTGACTCAAGGCAAAATGACTAGCATTTTCCTTCCCGTCAATTTATTTCATCCAATGGCAAATCTGTGAATTACGTTTCAAGTTAACTCTTGTGAAAATTTTCAAAGACTACTATTTAACTCTTGAGTATCAAGTTGATGACTCTTGAGTATCAAGTTGATGACTCTTGAGTATCAAGTTGTATCGAGTTGATCGTTGTAAATTTTCAAAGACATATATTTGACTCTTGAGTATCAAGTTGATGACTCTTCAAGATCGAGTTAACTTGCAAATTTTCAAAGACCGTACTATTTAACTCTTGAGTATCAAGTCATGCCTCGAAGTCACTACCTCGAGGCAACTTACTTATGACCTCGAGTTAAAGAGTTCATTTTCAAAATATCGTTTTGACTCGACTATTAAGTTAACTCTTGAGTTTCAAGTTGGATTTTCGTTTTTGACTCTTAACTATCAAGTTAACTCTTGAGTTTCAAGTTAACTCTTCATATCAAGTTGATGACTTTTGAGCATCAAGTTGCTTGCCTTGCGAATTTTCAAAGATGTGCTATTTAACTCTTGATGTCAAGTTATGCCTCAAGTCACTACCTCGAGGCAACTCACTTATTACCTCGAGTTAAAGAGTTCGTTTTCAAAACATATCGTTTTTAACTCTTGAGTTTCAAGTTAACTCTTGAACAATAACTCTCCGATTTCAAGTCAAGTTGCGATTTCCTTCGTAAAACCAAACCTCTTGATTGTGATTTCATTACTTCATATCCTTTTAATTATCAAATCTCCATCTCCAGAAAATCAAAATCAACTGATTATGATTTTGTTTCTTCAAATCATTACTCATTACTATCTTTAATTGCATTTAATCAATTTCTTAATGAGTTACTGATTATTAGAATGAAGATCAACACAGGATGTTGACTAAAGCAATCCAACATTTATTAGACTTACCTATTCGAGAAACTCAACCAACAGACATACCTCTGCAACGTTCTGGGGAAGAATATTTCATTTCCTTTCTTCGGGTCTTAACTGGCCATAATCACAATCACAGGAATAAATGACGGCGATAATTCCGACCCTTCGCTTTATCTCTAGTGGTCATTTTAAAGAGCCTCAACGGATATTTCTTCAAGCTTCTCAACGATCATGAGATCAACTATATATATACGAAGTTTTGAGTTCACAACAACAGAAAGAAGAACGCTGTGCATTCTATTCTTATTGTATTCTATCAGTAGACTGCTCCATTGATATCTTCGGATATCTTGTACCTCAGTGTCTATCTTTATCTACTCGTGAGGAGTTTCAAAACACTTTTGATTATTGTGTTGTAAAATCTTAAGGTTGTGGAACCTTAAATGGGTGTACAATTACAAATTGTAAGGGGAGTGAGTCCTAGTGAAAGGATCATCTCGAAGTACGAGTGTGTAATTGTGTCTCGTGTCTTTGATTACAACTTGTAAAGAGGAGTAAGTCCTAGTGAGAGGATTACTCGAGAGTTACTGAGTGTGTAGTCAAGTTTTGAGATAGTGAAATCCCTGAGAGTTTCTAGGACTGGACGTAGGTCAAGAGTTGGACTGAACCAATATAATTCCCTTGTGTTCATTATTCTTCTCTCCTTCTTTGTTTAAGTGTTCTTGAGTAATTAGCGAAAGAATTTTATAATCACCTATTCACCCCCTCTAGGTGATATCCCACCTTCATTTGGTATCAGAGCCTGATTTCTCAGTTGGGCTTAACATCCCGAGATAGATCATGGAAAGAATATTACCTGACGGTGCCTCAATCAACCGACCACCTGGCTTCGACGGCGAACATTATTCGTTATGGAAAGCAAAGTTCAGAGTGTTTGTGTTAGCCACTGAGTATGGTCTCTGGCAAGTAATAGAGAATGGGGATTATGTTCCCACAAAAATAGAAAGGGGAATTAATGTTCCAAAGGATGAAGGTGAGTTCAACGAGGATGACAGAAGGAAAATAACTCTTAACAGCAAAGCCATCCTAATGCTCCAAAGTGCTCTTAGTCAAAGGAGTATTTCCGCATCTGCAATCTATCTACCGCCAAGGAGATGTGGAAAGTCTTGGAAATAGCATATGAAGGAACCTCCCAGATAAAGGAGAATCGCATCAACATGTTAACAACCGAGTATGATCTTCTTCGAATGAAGACCTGAGAGTCCATTGCTGAATTTCAACTTCACTATACCCATCTTATCAACCAATTATCGCCTTTGGGCAAAACGTGTGAGCAAGCTCCTCAAAGTTAGAAAAATTCTCAATGTTTTGAAAAAGATTGGGAAGCCAAAGTCACAAAGAATAGAAGAAGCCCATGGAGAATCAATGACTTTAGTTGTCGCCTCTATTTGGAAGTTTATATGAATATGAGAGTAAATCAAATTCAAGAAGGGCTTGGAAGAAATCAACACCAATAAAAGGAAAGGTGTTACTCTTAATCTTGTGAAGGAGAAGGAACCAAAAGACGAAGATGACGACTGACGACTTACGAGATGACTATGTTTGTGTGAAGATTCAAGAAGTTCTACAAGAAGGACCAAGGCTTGAAATAGATTCAAAAAGGAAGCTCAAGTAATGTACGTGAATTCAAGATATGGATCAAGTTATCTGTTATGAATGCGAAAAACTAGGTCATTACAAATCGAATGCCCTCACCGAAAGGCAATGAAAAGGAGAAGAAGAAGAAATTCAATCACTTCAAGAAGAAGGCTTATGTATCCGCTATATGGCGAGATGGTTCCTCTGATGAAGAAAGTGAGGAAGAAGAAGAAACGCAAATGTTTGTCTAGTTGCGAAGAAGAGCAACTAAAAACGACGAAGAGGTTTATGATTCTCAACCTTCTTATGATGAATTGTTTTCGAGTATAATGAATCGCATTCTGAATTTAAAAAATTGTGAAAGAGCTTATTGCTTTCTTAAAGAAAATCAAATTGCTTGAACAAAAGCTCAAGATTTACCTCCGCCATCTTGTGAAAACTTAGTTTGCGAAAAATGCCTTGATCTTGAAAAGAAAAACTCCTACCTCACGAAAACACTTGAGAAGTTCACTAAAGGCAATGAAATGCTCAATGTTATTTTGAAAGATCAAAGGATTACAAACGATCGATCAAGCATAGGAGACAATCCTGCTTTTGACAAAAAGCAAGGTAAAAGAAAACGGTGGAAAATCTTATTTGAATTATTTTCGTAAATCTATTCATACTTCAAATCCATTTGCTCATTGTAATTATCAGAATCGAAAGGGACACGACTCGCCTTGTTTTCATAAAAAGAAAGAGGAGATAAACTTTGTTGGTAATTATCAATGGGTACCAAAGGGAACTTATGTTTTCCTTAAGGCTCGAACTAATGGTGAAGGACCCAAGTATAAGTGGGTACCAAATGTCCATCTATTTCCTTGTGTGTGCAGATTGATTCCAAAAAGAATGGACATAAAGGTATAGAGAAGATTAAGAGTCGAGAAGTTTCTTATGAACTGAAAAGGAGATCCTCTCAAGTGTCAAGCGAAGACTCTTGAAATCTATACCCTTTGAGAGAACTTTGCGTACACCCATGGAAAGACATATGAAGAAGAGGCAGTGGTAAGAAAAGTCGATCCCCCAAGTGCCTAAGGTAAAAGGTATACAATGGTAAACCTCCTATGCTATTTTCAGTAATAAATATTGAGATTTTATACTTTGGATATTATGAATGAGCATTGAAAACTATTTTGAAATTGATTCTTTTTTCTTATCCCTTGAAAATCCATTTGACAGATTTATTCTTAAAGGGATTGTAATGTTCAAAAAGTTTAATTCTTTTACAGAATTAATGATTTAAAAAGAAGTTATATCTTTTATAAAGTCATGTTTAATTCACTGTGCTCAGTTGTTCTGAATTGATTATAATTTTTAAGAGCATATGATTTTGTTCCCACACGCTAACAATGGTTGGATCCAAGCAAGGTTGGATCCCGAGAGAGAAAAAGACATACGGTTTTGTAAGATTAAAGAAAGCTTCTCAATTGAGCAACTACATAGTGAAATAATTCAACTCTTGAGGAAGTTGAAGAAGCAATACTTGATGTTGATGGTGAATGTCGAAAAAGGAGACATCTACATCAATCTACCTTAATCAAGCAAGCCTCTCTACAAGGACAAGAGGAATTACAGTGATATTTAACCTTACCCTATATTGTGCTTATATGAAATTCAAATTTGGGTAATGAATACTTGTCCATTATTGCATTCCATTAGTAATCACTCATTTACAGCCTTCAAAATGTTTTTCAGATTGCTAAATGAACCATAAATGAATTTGTGAATAACTTTCTGAGTTTATATTTTGTGAAATGCACAATTCTAAAATTTGTTTTTGATGTAAATTCACTTTGTTTTGTGAAAATGCATACAAACATTTTGAAAAATATTCATACTTTGATTGCATTCAAATAGTGTTTCAAAATTGGAAGTTAATATCTTTGAATGTCGATATGTTTCAAATTTGTCCAGCTTGAGTTTTTTTCTTATATCTCACATGATCTTTGGAATTCAATGAGTTGCTTGAACTCTTTAGTTTCACTCTCTAACTATTTGGACCTCATGTCTAAGTTGATCATATATGAGTTTCAAGCCTATCTTCAAGAAAAGAATTCAGTTTGTGAAACTATTATGCTTAAAGCATAAATTCTTAGTTGGCTAAGTTATTCCAAGCTTTTTGAATATTAATGCATTAACCATTAGTGGAATAACTTACTAGGATGACTTTCTGAACTCTAGTCATTTGGACTAATGAGTATATACTTCATCATCTATCAATCCTAGTAATTGTTTTGTTACTCGGATACATCAACTTTGTCTTCATCCATTGCTACTCGAACATGTCAAGTTCAATGTTCGACATGTTCTCCAGATCTGAAACATTTTGATATATATTCTTTCACTTGTTGACTTCCATTGTTTTGAGAGAGCATTGTTTTTTCTAAAGACATTTCAAAATGAGTTTTCATATCTTGAAAATCTCAATTTCATAATGCATCATCATGATTCAAAAGAATATTTGAGATTTGAAACTATTTGCAAGTTTGATTATTATTTTTGAAAATTCAACTTCATCCACGCTTTACGTAAGATTCATATCAATGACATACTTTCCTACATAAGTATATTTACAAATTGTCATTGAGAAATAACTTTCTTGGTATCATTTGTTCATTGACTTGTATGATCGGTGTTATGAATTAATCGGATATCATTATTGCTGATTGTGATATTCCCTTGCTCAAATATAATATGTTTCAATTATGTAAGAGTAAGTTGATGTGTCTAAAATGATGTGGACCCAAGAAACATAGGGTACCAATGAGAATATATTGTTGTTTTGCAGACTCGTTAAGATGATGAAAAACAGAGGCTACCGAGTAAAGAATGAATTCAGTCATTAATCTTGATGCCTCGAGTTGATTTAACCAATATTGATAATTTGAGGTTACAAGTGTTGAAACCGCAAGTTAAGAAGCCTCAAGGTAAAAGGAAAAATAATTTCAAGTTATTACTAGTGGGTGTTAAATTATGCGAAGTTTAGTTCTCGAAGTCCCAGATGCTACCTCGAGTTATTTGCTTAGAGTTTGTTGAAGTAGTACCTCGAGTTAAGAACAAACAGAGCAAATCATTGTGTGAAGAAGCCTACCTCGAGTTATGTTACTATATGCCTCAAGGCAAACTCGATAAGAAAAGCCATGATCCACCTCGCTACTTAGAGGCGGCAAGTTGTGTGCCTCGAGTCATGGACAAGAGATGAGATCATGTTGGTGAATTGGCTTGCTTGGAGTCATATTAACATATGCCTCGAGTTGAATTCGACAGAAATTTTGGCCACTGTTAGCTTGCCTCGAGTCAATAAGTGATTTTCCTCGAGGTACACTAAGGCGTAGAGCACTATCAAGGTTCATGACCATATGCCTCGAGGTAAAAGGCATGGTGCCTCGAGTTATATTGCCTCAAGGTAAAATTATGTTGCCTCGAGTCAACTTCTTCCTGTATCGTAAGTTCTTCTTCTTGTCTCGAGTCTTTTCCTAAACGTGATTTATATCTTCTGGATTGATTTGTAGCTTCGGAAAATAAAAATAAAGTAAAGTAACAATTTCATGTGCTCCTGCTACTTTTCAAGATATGAAATAAATATTTTACCTTGGGCCTAAACCATTTTGTTTGCATAATGAAATCCAATTAGCCTACTAAGACGTCATGAATGAAAGTCGTATATTGCAATCTATGCCTCGAGTTATTCTTTCCATCTATTTCCTTCATCGTATTGTGTGCCTCAAGTCCATTATATGTGCGCCCCGATTCAAGTGTCGTCTTTCATTTAACATTGATTTCAAAGACTAACGTGATCTCCGCATAAACGTGGGTCCCGGCTTCTCAAGTAAATTGCATCAGGCCTCTTGAATGATAAAGCATCGTTTACTATTCTTTATCTTCAACTAATCAAGATTTTGAAAAACTTCATATTCTATGTTCGTCATTTTGAACAATTTTTCATTGTGTTTTTTTTCACCTTGTATTTGCTCCTTCTATCGAGCATTCTTCTCATCCTCCTGTTTGCCGATGATAAAGGGGGAGAGAGCTTGTGATGTTTTTGAAAAGAGCTTGTGATGATATTTTTGCCGTTAAGAGTCATTTTCCTTCGTCATCCTTGTTGAATTCATCTTCGCCTTTGGAACTTTATTTCCTCCTACAATTTTTGTAGGAACATGATGTCCATTCTCTATTACTTGCCAAAGACCATACTCCATGGCTAACACAAATAATTTGAACTTTGCTTTCCATAACGAATAATGTTCTCCGTTGAATCCAGGTGGTCTGTTGATTGAGGTACCTTCAGGTAATATTCCTTCCATGATCTTTGTCTCGGGATGTTAAGCCCAACCGAGAAACCCGGCTTTGATACCAAATGAAGAGTGAAATATCACCTAGAGGGGGTGAATAGGTGATTACAAAATTCTTTCGCTAATTGCTTAGTCACCCACACAATGAGATATAAATCAAAAGGTAAAGTAAAGATAGGAAGAGGAGATTGGCACAGAAGTTATCTTGGTTCGGTCCAACTCTTGACCTACGTCCAGTCCCGTAAATACTCCGGATTTCACTAACTTACCTAGAAACACTCTAGGATTTTACAATTGCCCGAAACACTCTAGGACTTCACACCGCCAGAAACACTCTAGGACTTATCTCTGCCTAGACACACTCTAGGACTTTTCTCTGCTAGACACACTCTAGACTTTACTCTCCGCCTAGACACACTCTAGACTTTACAATCACAATTACACACCCCGTAAGATGATCCTTCACTCGGACTCACTCCCCTTACAAGTTGTAATTGAATAACCTGCACTTAAGGTTCCACAACCTTAAGCTTTATACGAATAATCAAATGATACGAAACTCCTCACCGAGTAGATATGTGATAAACACCGAAGCTCTAGAGAGTATTACACAAAGATCAACGAGAGTATTAGATAGTATTAGATGAAGCAAGAGGAACCGAACTCTCGTTTGTGTTTCGCTATGCGTTCTGCGTATTGCTTTCTGTGTCTCTCTTTTCGTTACTTTGAGCACCAAAGCTTCACATATTTATACTTGCTTGGAATTCATGACCGTTCTACTGCACTATGATTTGAATTCCATGGAGCCCATAACTGCTCGGAGCTTTTCTGCAGGATTCCGTTGGAAACATTCCGTTGGAGCGTCTGGACAGTCGAGTCTTCGCCCATATTGTTGTGTTCAGAAATAGCTTAAACAAATCATCCTTGAGTGCTGTTCGCTTGCTTTCGTCGGGTTTGCGATAATCCTCCGCCTTTTCAATGAGTTGCCCGTTTGCATCGCTTTGAATAAACATTATAATATTGCGTTGCCCATGATGATTTCAAATGAATCGTACTATAACTTAAACATTTGAAAACTATGATTAAAACGGTTAAAGACAAGTGGTTAATCATCATAATTAATAATATCGAATGTTTATACTGTAATTTGAAATATCGATATGGTCGATACATGTTTACCGATCATACTCGAGTATTGAATTCAAATACTCGGTATTGATATGATTAAAGCATACCGAGGCTTTGATTCGCGAACATACTCGGTACCTATATCTCGTACTTGAGTATCGCCGTGGTCTAGCCGCGCCAGAGCTCGTGTTTCTAATATACTCGAGTATCTCTCTGTGATACTCGGGTATCATGCGTACTCTTAGTTATACTCGCGTAGCTATGTAGTTCATGCCGAGCGAAGCTTTGATCTCTTGATATACTCGAGTATCTCTTTGTGATACTCGGGTATCACCTAGTAGAACATTATTTAGTTTGAAATATCCGCGCCTTCGCCAAGCCACATTCGAATGTTTGTTCGGTTGAACTTGCTTTACAGAGTGTTATCCACGTGGTGTCCGACAAAGGATGATTTAGAATATTGATAAAGTCTCTTCGTAGCATGGGTCATCCTGTATCATTGTCGACTTTGTTTTTCGTCCGTTCGGTGCTATCAACTTCGGCTAAATTCAAATACCTATCTAAACATCCGGAAAAATACTCAAGAAGATAATTAATGATATCAAGAATAATATTGAGTGATGTTTAGAAAGGATATAATCAATTAATCAAAGTATTCGAATGAAGTTGCAGATCGTTCGCGTACATCGATATGTTATACTCGAGTACCTTACTTTATATACTCAAGTATCCATATGATTCTGCATACCAGATGTTTATCTCGATCATACTTGAGTATTCAATTTTCATACTCAAGTATTACGCTGAAAGGGATAAACTCATTTGAAGCACATTAGCAAAACATACTCGGGTATATAAGTTGACATACGTGAGTATTAACTAACTGAGTGCAAGTATTATATTGAGATGAAGTATACTCGAGTAGCACCTTAGCCATACTCGAGTATCAAACAATGTTTTCAATACTTTTACCTATACTTGAGTATTGCGACCGAGCCAATATGCGATAGCCGATTCTTGCGACCAATACTCGGTACTCCCGATCCATACTCGAGTATCATATCCGATCCAAGATATGATTGTTAAAACTTTTGATTCAATACTGGGTATACTCTATCCATACTCGAGTAGCATAATAGATTCAAGATATGATTATGAATAATTTGATTGAATGCTCGAGTATTACTTATCAATACTCAAGTATTGTTTCAAACGCTTAAACATATATGTTAGAACAACTATACTCGGGTATTATAATTCCATACTTGAGTACACATTAATGCACATGATTAAACTTGATTCAAAACCTTAAATGTTTTCAAGTCTTGTTATCATCAAAACTTCGAGAGAACTAACAGGATGAATCGAGAATGAAGGATATCTTATCTTGTGCCACCTTGAAAAGATTTTTATTCCTTCATTTTTTGACATCATGGTTCATCTCATTGTTCATCTATTGAGGGAGATAAAGTTGTGTGGCCCTATCCATTTACGTTGGATGTACCCTATTGAAAGATCTATGAAATTCCTAAAAGGGTATGTGAAGAACGCATACCGGCCAGAAGCATCAATTGTTCATAAATATGTTTCTGAAGATGCCATGGAACTTTGTCAAAATTATTTGGCCAAAGTAAGACATATTGGGCTTCCAAAATGCAGCAGCTGAAGCGGGTAGATGAGGGGCTTCGGTAAAGAGTATGGATCCTGATGAATTGTCACAAGTCCACTTATACATCTTGAATAATGTTGATGAAGTTCAAGCCAGCATATCTATGTGTTTCGACACAATGAAATGGTTAGCACGTGGTCCTGAGGTTGAAGTCATAAGTTGGAATTCGTATGTGATCAATGGTTATACATTTTACACGAAGTCCCTAGATGATAGGAGCACACCCGAACAGTGGTGTTATGTTAGGGCTGAATCTATGCACTTCTCCGGTTCGAAAGACAAGAGGCCTAAATTGGCGGTCATGCCATATTATGGGGTTATTGAAGAGATTTGGGAGGTGGACTATGTCAAAATCAGATTTCCCATCTTCAAATGCAAGTGGGTTAATGTCAATAATGGTGTTCAGATCGATCGGCTAGGATTTACTTTAGTCGATGTCAATAGTAGAAGTTTTGGAGATGAACCTTTATTATGGCACCATGCGAAACAAGTGTTCTATATCACCGATCAAGAAAATAAAATGTGGTCCGTAGCTCTCCAAGGAAAGAGGGTCATTGATATTGATGAGGAAAGTCATTCAAATTATGGTCTTCCCGATAGTACTCCTTTTTCAAGGGTCTACCGGACATGAACGAAGAAGATGAAGCGGATAATGAACCCTAGCATAAGAAATGATCATCAAGAAGGGATATGGGAGGAAGTCACTTTATAAAAGAGTCAATTCATAAGGTAATATTCATATGCAGAATTCTTAGAAAACTTTAAGGTTTTAACTATATATATTATATATTCCTTCTATGTTACGTTCTTAATTAAACAATATAATGTCACGCCGACTATGAATTTGTTCTTGTTTTATTTTTGTAAGTGTGATTCGATTCAAAGGGGCATGTTATAAAAGAGGATGCATGTTACGTTGTTGGGTGGGAATCGATGAAGGCATGGTGAATAATATATTGGACTACATGTATGTTGATTTACGTGTTGTATTGTAACTCATTGTGATTGTAATTAGTTATATATCTTAGCTTATTGTATAAATTACTTTAGCTGTTGTAGACTTAAGGCCACATAACTCATGGTGGATAATTATTTGTATTCTTTTTCCCAATTCAATTTATTCATGTTCATAGTTTGTAGCTTAAAGTATATCGACTTTTATGTGCTGTTTTGGATGGTGGATTTTTGTGTATTATATATGATCAGAAGAATGTAACAGAAAAAATTCGGGAAAATTTAGAGCGCAAATAAAAGACGGTCTAAAAGTTCAATTTTTAAGACCGGATGTATATAACATCCGGTCTTGAAAGTCAGTCTTTTTAAGACCGGGATCCTAGGATATTACTATTTTTAGGACCGGGTTTATTTTTTCCCGGTCTTAATATTCGGATCTTTTAAGAGCGGTCTAGTTTTTATCCGGTCTTAAAGTTTGAGTTTTAGGATCGAACAAAAAATATTTCAGATCTATTTAGTACGAATTTTAAGACCGAAGGTTTAAAATGTCCGGTCTTAAAGAAACTCTTTAAGACCGGTTCTATGTGTCCGGTCTTAATAGGGAGACTTTTAATACCGCCCGAACAAGACTGCGTCGCGGCTCGCTCCTAATATACTTGTTTCATCCGGTCTTAAAATCCTTTTTCCACTAGTGTTGGTGGAAAAATTTTAAGTTTGAACCCACGATATTGTGAAATTTTATATTAATTAAACCCATTTGTTTATACCTATTATAATCAATTATTTAATTAAATCTCAATATTTATGCTTTTCTTCTTACTTCATCATTTATTTGCATATAAAATATTATAATTATGTGTATGATAAAATTCAAACATTCAGAACTAACTGAATAATTAATTTTAATAAATATAAAAAGTGGATCTGCAGCAGGCACATCTTGTTGGCTCAACAAGCCTCGATGAGGTGCTTCGAGTTAGCCAAAAGACTTAGTGGAGAGAGATCAAGTTTGGGAGGTTAATTGATGCTTCAATAGTTAGGAGATTGCAACTTCATCCTATTTTTGTCTAGAAAAAGTTAAATGAATTCCCTTGACACCACTCTTAACATGCAGCTTCATCATTTATAAAAAGTTATAATGGGACGATACTCACTCACTTTTCAATTTTCTTAACCAGGAATTCCAACAGACTAAAAAGACTTTAATATAGTCTAAATATCTTTTCTATTTAAACATTTTTGGTTGCCCAAATTTATATTAATCCAATAAATTCAAATTTTCTTCAGTTCAATGCAACTTAATTATACCCGTAGTTAGGATGCCCAACAAGCTTCAAGTCTGACCCCTAATTCTTACATAACAACTTAAAACTTGATGATTCATTAATAAAACGACTTATTAAAGCTTCCAAGTCTACCAAACACCATAGTCATCGTAACCATCTTACAGACCATTTATACATTTTCTTTCTTGCAAGCATTTATCAAATACATTGTATGCACTCACTCTACCATGTTTCAAGAATATTCATTTTACTATTACAGTCACTAAATCTTTATAAATTAGAACTATAAACCAATTTTCATATAACCACAAAATTTGAGTCAATTATCCAAAATAGCCAATAGAGAGAATACCATAGTTTCCATCTACTTTCCAAGATCATTTCAAAATAACATTTCCAAATTTTATCTTTAGGCTAGATTTAAATCATAAAAATCTAAAATAGAATCTAAATTCTTCTTCACCATAACAATACAATGGAAACACATATCCATCTCGGCCTCATTCATATCAAAATTTTATCGAACACCTTGGAGGCATAGAAGTTATAAAGCAGTACTACATTTTATAAACTACCAATCATACATCCGCAAGTATCCAAATAATATAATCATAATAAAACAAAACTCAAATACATCTCCCCTTGAAGAATTAACAAAATATACTTTAGATACATATTCAAGTATATCTCTGTCCCATGATTGGCTAACTAGAAATTCCCAATTTAAGTGTATGATTAAACATTGAAGAAAAGGAAGAGAAAAATCATATTATGGTTCGAATTTGTTGATCAGTACACAACCCATAAAACATCTATCTACACTAGCTCCATTTTCTGCAATATTTTGATTGACCCTTACTCCAACACTCCCCTGTTTCCAGCGCCCCAATAGTGAGAAAGAGAAGAACAATAATACCATACACATCACACAGACGGCATAAGACAATGAGAAGAAAGGGAGGTGTTTTCAAGCGTACCCACATGCAGAGCATATTAAAGCAGCAAAACAGAGGAAGGGAAAAGATGAAGGACCCATCTTCACACATAGGCGATTGCAAGGAAAAGGAAAAGACTCACCGCAATGTCTCACGTTGACTGGCACACCGGCGAAAAGAGCACGGAGGAAAACGACAAAAGAAAAAGAAAAAGTAGGAACGGGATTTTCACATGCCCTGATTCGAGGGTTAGGTGTTTTCTTTATCTTTTCTCATTATCCCTTATTATCCTTAAATCATATCCATCCAATCAATCACAATACTACTTTAACTTCTTTCTCCTCTTCCTAATTAACGGCTCAAATGAGCCTATGAGAGAAAAGGAGAAAGAAGATTATGAGAATATCCTCCCGATTCGATACTGCGCCCTTTTATTTTCATCTTTTATTTTCATTGAAGTCCGTGGGTTTTGGATGAAAATATCTTATCCTTCTCTCTTTCTCTCTTAAATAACAAGGGCATTTTGGCAATTTCCGTTGATCTAAAACAAAATCAAGCTCCCACGATGATAATAGGATTCAATTCAACATCTCTTATTAAGACCCATGTAATTCTCATTTGTTAACGGGGCTGATATAAATATTTTTAAATGTTCCATGAGCTATAAACCTTTAACCTAAATGAGTCTCATAAAGACCCAAATTTTTTTCCAAAAAAAAAAAAACTATAGCAGAGGTATGTCCAATAGAATTTTTATTTATGTATAAGTTTAATCAAGACAAAATAAAGGAGCTCATCAGCGCTATAATTTTTTTTTGGAGGTCAAATCAGCGAAAAAAATTCACATTGAGTGAAGAAATTATTTTTATATTAAATAATTTTTGGGGGTTGGTCAGAATTCGGTTTTTGTGGCCATAATTTTAAATGATTAGACCTATTAGTCATTTGTATTATTAGAGAGTACAGATAAAAGTGGAGTCAATGGATGTGATTATATTCTCTGTATTCTTTATATGATATATATGTATATATACGTGTGTGTATTTTCCAACTCTGTGTGTGTGTGTTTCATCGACTCCAGATCAGACCATGGAGCATAAGAGAGGGTGTGGTGTCTACAACAATAATAGCATGTTTCATTGCATATTGGATTATTGATACTGCACAATTTTTTCTCCTCCAGTAGACTAGTACAGTATATCTACTAGCTAGTTTTAATTTGTTATCTAATTATTTTTTCTTTTCCTTTGGAAACTAGTGATATGATTAATTATGTTGTTGCAGATTTCGATTCGGAAAAACCAATGATTCCATTTCGCATGTGGTTGTATTGTACAGTTCAGCAAATGCATCCATTCATTGTCAATAATGGGAAACAGTATTTAGTTTTATTAACATATTATGTACTGTAACGTAACGAAGAGGCAAAATTTGGAGTCAATGATTTCTAGAGGGTTATTACTATATATTAAAATTAAGATTTCTCGTTCAAATGTCATTTTCGTCCACTTGGTCAAAGAACAATTTTTATTGTTGTAATCGATTCCTTCACTCAAAATTAATTTTGTAGTCTATTTAATCACTGCACTGTAAATTTTTGGAGGTTGAACTCTATTTAACTTGTTTTTTTATAGGTTTAAACCGATTCTAAGTTCCTATATTTTCAATGAATTCTGGTTTTGATCTCTATACTTATAATAGTAAGTTTTAGTTTTAATCCTTATTCGTAACCCAAATTAATCCTAAGCATTCCACATCATCCTATCTAACACCCCTGCCCAATTAAATATCAACATTGATTTATAATATGTTTTTCAACAATATATTAAAAACTATAGCAGTAGTATTCTAGTTTATTGTGCCTATAGTTCTTATTTTGTTTTTGGTGAAGGACTATAATTTATATTCATAAGCTCATAGATTTTTGGTTTTGAGGTTAGGAATCAAACAGAAGTCATCCGAGACATTGTCGAAGCAATATGGAACATTGTATGCTCTAATTTGCCATCTTATGATGATAATTTAGTTGGAATTGAGGCAAGGATGGTTCAGATAAATTCACTCTTAGAGATAAATGCGGATAACATTCGTTATGTTGGGATATGGGGCGTGGGAGTTATTGCTAGACTTGTTTTTGAAAGAATATCTGGCCAATTTGAAATGTCTTGCTTCTTCCTTGCTAATGTTAGGAGATTTCAAAAAGAAAAGGCCTTGCAAGATCGCAAAATGATATTCTTTACATTTCAATAAAGGGCAAACGATATATGATGAGCATTACGGAAAGACCATTCTGAATCGACTTTTTCAGAATAGAAGGGTTCTCCTAGTCCTTGATGATGTAAATCATGTGAACCAATTAGAGAATTGGGCAAGTCCAAAATGGTTTGGGGTAGCGAGTAGAGTAATTATAACAACTAGAAATCTGCACTTGTTGAAATCACAAGGTGTGCATAGAATATATGAGGTCAAACCCATGGAAAAAATGAATCTCTTGAGCTGTTTTCCAAGAAAGCATTTTAGAAAGATTATCCTGAAGATGATTATTTAGTATTGTCAGAAGCCGTGGTTAAGTACACAGGAGGTATTCCTTTGGCGCTCTATGTTTTAGGTTCCTTACTATGTGGAAGAAGTCTCCTTGAGTGGGAAGAATCTTTAGAAAGGATGACACAAATTCCGGATACAGATATTTTTCAAATTCTAAAAGTAAGTTATCTTGGATTGAATGACGAAGAAAAGACAATTTTTTTATAAAAGCAATATTTGATTTGCCAAAACTGCTGTATTAAGTGAAAAATGGTCCTCTTTAATCCTTTGCCTCTTTAATTTAATTTCTCTATATGTTTATGCTTTTGTTTGTCTATGTACGAGCGCAAAGGAATTTGAAATCGAGAGGCCGCTGAATGACTTTGTCTTCACCATCGACGACAGGAGAAACACGAAAGCGAGAAGATATATGGTTTTTGTGAGAAGACCCAGTCGCGAGGAGTAGTACGAAGGTCCGGTGCGGTATTGCCATCACAATTTGTTGGCTTCCAAGTGGACATCGTGGTCGAAGGAAACCCGTAGGAGGTTTTATGGGTGCCGAAATTACTAACAGTAAGATTTGTTAGATGTGGGATGAGATTTTCAGTTGTGTGGATTGTTCATTTGTAACCGTTGGTTATGAAATTTCGTAGGATGGTGAGTGTGGATATTTCGAATGGCACGATGGTGAGTTTAGGGAAGGTGAAAATGAAGTTATCAAAGATCTACTGAATGATATAGACAAGCTATATGAGGAGAACAAGTAGCTTAAGAAAGGGAATCCATGTTTGAAGTGGTACGAAGAGCTTGTTGCACTTGAAGGTGAGGTGATGAAGATGAAATATGAACATTCAGTGAAAGAAAGTGAAGTGAAGAAGGTGCAATGGAAGTTCAAACTTGCATTAGCAACATTGTTACTGACTTGGATGTTGTTAGTGTTAATGTATTTTGTAAGGGTTGATGTTCTCACTTTTGTTGTGGTTGTGAGAGTTTAGACAAAGTTTCAATGATATGTAATGTATTTGTTGATGCTAATATATTGTCAATGGATTTAGTGTAATGTATCTGGTTCATTTTAATTTACTTTTTGATTCACTGATCTGTATGGACAAGTAAAGTTCAGGATTTGTAAGAGCATGTTTTATTTCAATTCCTTTTGGTTTCTCCTCACCTATACAGTTTTTAAAGTAACATAATTACACAACCCAAGGCCAAACACATGTACACATAGCCCTAATTAGTAGCTTTCTTTCCTTTGTCATTGTTGGTCCGAAGACGTGATAAGAGCCGTGAGCTTGTTACACAAGGTTCTCCTCTCCATTGCAGACCTCGAGGCTGAAATGGAAGGTCGGAAGGTGGAGCAAGAGTCGGTGATTGGGGTTGAAATTGAATGCATCTTGAACCTATTGGTCGGTAGAGTTATTGCCTCGAGACAATCTCATTTCCTTTCATTTGGAATTGGAAATTTGGTTTGTGGATCAGCATGCCTACGTATATACTCCTATGTTGTGCCCTCTTCGATAACTACCTCGAATTAAGACCAAGCTGCAAT
The DNA here is from genome assembly GCA_025563575.1 of Acacia pycnantha. Lineage (NCBI taxonomy): Eukaryota > Viridiplantae > Streptophyta > Magnoliopsida > Fabales > Fabaceae > Acacia > Acacia pycnantha. The sequence goes on along the minus strand of JAMWYP010000421.1, from coordinate 126,605 downwards.
ACCAAGTACCGAAGTAGTTAAATTCAGGTTTTACCTTAAGTACAGAATCGAGCAATTTCGGGCCAAAGATGAACACCTTTCAAGTGATGGAAAAAAATCACAAGGTTAATCAATAGGAAACCTCTAGTGACAACAATAACCTTGATCAACTTCTTAAGGTACTCATTTGAAAAGATCTCGAAGGGAACAAAAAGGAAATTATAACTTCCTAAACAAGTGAAAACACAAAAGGAAAGACAATGAAGGATGGTAATTTGAAAAGTTAGGAACAAATTACAAGCACATTTAATTGGCATCCAATAGCAACAGTGGGGAAGATTATTATTATTTTTAAAACCACTACTTTAAGTTTAAAGATTATTATTTAATTACCACTACTTTAAGTTTAAAGATTATTATTATTTTCAAAACCCCTTGAAACATCAATTCCTTAATCTCAACATTACGTTCCTTGAGAGACATTTTATATTTAGAATACTACTATTTACTTCAAATCAAGAACATTTTGCAAGAAGCTTCTCGAAGTAATATTTGTAGCTTGGCATGACATGTAACTATGACAGTGGACAGTTGTTATAAGAAACCAGATGAGCAGTTCTGCATATAATTGTGATTTGTGAATCATGTGCACAATACACTTTGTATCATTATCATTTGTACAACTCTACATTGCAAGAAAACAAGCAAATGCAGAAGAACAAGGGAAAAAAAAAAACTAAAGAAAACAGATCGTGCAATGAGAAAAAGTGGACAACCATCACAAAAATAGTCACCCACTTCGATGTTGAATCGCTGGTAGGTGATGAAAAGCTAGTTCGAAGTCGTAACTTGACAAGTGAGAGCAACATGCTCTACCCAGCAAATCCCAAGTCGAATGACGTCCCAAGTTAAAATGAAAGAATCAAACCTATAAACAGTAACTATACAATAATATAATATTTAAATTTTATACAAGATAAAGGCTGTATTTGTTCTGTAATCTAATAAAATTAGAATATACAATGGGCAGCATATGACTATTTAATATTTCTAAAACATTATTTTTTTAAAGAAAGTTTGTAGCAGTAACAATGACTTGCTCAGTATGCAAATATGAGGCATAACTTATCTTGTAGTCTTCTTTGAGGCTTTTTGACCAATTTGCCCCTAATTAAATAACTAATTACCGAAATGCTCTTGTTTGGAAACATATTCTCTATCTTCCCTATTTAGTCGATTCCACCCTAAGGTGCAATCGACTAAACCGCGGGCCTTTGTTTTTTTTTTTTGAATTTCCCATGATGTAATCGACTAAGCTACAATGCTTAGTCGATTACATCGCGGCAGAGGGGTTTTTAAAAACCTCATTTGCCCCAATCAAACCCTAATACTCGATTAAACCTCCCCAAACCTCTCCTCCGGTTTTTGTCGCCAAAATCTTGCTGAATCCGTTGATGGGTTGCGAAGGAAACTTCAATCTAGTGCTATTTGCGTCAATTTCGGTATGTTCTCATCTCCATTGCGAATTTCGGTATGTTGTGAACCTTTTTTTTTTGTAATCTGAAACCCTCCCTTTTGCAACTCCCAAATTCTAGTGTGAAGGATGAATTCAAGTTCAAACATGCACGTTATCGTAATCTACTATAGTGGGAGGCATTTTGAAGGTCCCGATAGTGTTCAATTTGAAGGAAAAATGAAAATGATGAAAATCAAACGAGGCTTTACGTACAACGAGCCCAAAGAAAGAATTTCCCAAAAATTGGGGCTACATGGAAGCCAATGCATTCATCGAATAATTGCCAAAGTGGAGACTATAGTGGGTAAGGATAGTGTATACTACATTAGTAACGATGTATGTGATGATGAATACGTAGAGTGTGTCATAAATGCATTTGCTAATCGGAAATCACAAAATTTTATTGAGATATATGTTGAGCTTGAATCGGTGAATCATCATCCGTACCCATGCATACAAGATCTTCACAGATTTTAGTCAAGAAGAAAGACCTATCGGTTATCTCGCACCTTCACAAGGCTTAAGTGAGATAACATTGATGGAAGAAGAGGAGGATGAGGAAGATGAGAATATGGACAGCGATGAGGAGGACGAATATGAGAGTTTATTTCACTAGGTGACAGCTCGATATCGATGTGGAGGGTGATTTTGATGCTCGCACGAACCCTATAAACCCGAGTATTGCAACAATGTCACCAAATGTTTACCCAGCTAGCGGTGGTAAGTTAGTAAACTTGTATTTGTATTTTTGATTTAGTGGTTATGAGAAAAGAACATTTAGACAAATGTAGGGCCTGAGACTGAGCCATTTTGGAACGAAAGCCCGCACTATTCGTTCATTAATTGGGCGTATTGTGGTGATGACATAGAGATGTTGTATGGTGATGATGACGTGCAAGGTGGTTGACATTTAGGTGATCTATTATATTTGCATCAGTAGTTTCCTTCTAAGTCTGAAATGCAACATGTCATGAAATTATATTGCATTAAGTCTCATCGTAACATGTTTTGTAGTGATCCAACGAGGATTAGGCAAGTTTGAATTATATGTAACGTGTTTTGTAGTGAGTTTATATTGACTTGTTTTGGTAATGACTTCAAAATTTGAACCATTGACTAATTGTTATGTTGTAATTAACCATTGACTAATTTCGGGACATTGGTGGACCAAACCTATGCAACATCATTGATTGATGCTAAAAATACCCTCCCCGGACATTACAAACCATCAAAAAACAAGAAACATTCATCATTTTCACTTTCCCATATACATTCATCATTTTCACAAACAAACACAATCAACATAAACAACAAACATTCAAGGAGATGAGTTATTCGAAAAACTTAACATTTAAGCAACATAAACAAACATTAATCAGTATAAACAACAAACATTCATCATTTTAACAAAAACATAATCAACAACAAAAAATTTATGAAAACCGAAGTGAAATTTGTCCAAAAATCAAAAAATTATCAACCGATGTAAATCTTTTCACTTTCATATGTACATTCATCGTTTTCATCCATAAATACGAATGAAATACTCAAGTCAATCAAACATACACAACAAAACCACTCAATCAAAGTACAAAACGCAAAAAGCAAATGGGGGTTGCATAAACGCAAAACGACGGTGGAAATTGAAATGGAGATGAGAACATACCGAAATCGATGCAAATGGAACTAGATTGAAGTTTCCTTCGCAACCTACTGACGGATTCAACAACGATTTGGTGAAAAAAGCAGAGGGGAGAGGTTTGGGGAGGTTTAGTAGTCGATTAGGGTTTGGGTTCCGGATTGGGGGTTTTTAAGAAACCCTTCGCACGATGTAATCGACTAAGCACCGTAGCTTAGTCGATTACATCACGGGAAATTCAAAAAAAGGAAGGCTCCACATTTTAGTTGATTACACCTTGGGGTGTAATCGACTAAACAAAGGATAGAGAATATGTTTCCAAACATGGGCATTTCAGTAGTTAGTTATTTAATTAGGGGCAAATTGGTCAAAAAGCCTCTTCTTTGAACTGTCTAGTTTTATCCTTTTATTATTTTACAAACAGGGAGATAGAGAATATGCTTCGCTAGCTAATGAAGAAAACAACAATGAAAAAAATGGGATATAACTTATGAATACATACTTTACAATCTGATTGTAACACTAAAATAAACAAGATCGGAATGACATTCTTACTTGAGTTTCATGTGTTGAACATGTCATGATTGGAATTAAGAAATTAACCCTTAGAAATTCACTTATTTGCATGCTAGCTCACATACACTATCCACTTCTAATTAAGATGTAAAAGTATTAACCTCAAACCTAAACCCCGCATTAATACTAGTAAATACTTAGGACATGTACAATGGTAGGAATATCTAAAAAATGAGACAATATCAACATTACCTAGAACAACATTTTCTACAAAAGAAAAGATTAAGTACAACTTAAAAATATGAGGTCCTTGTGAGCATTTCACAATCACTTATCTGTTTAAACATGGTAAAATGAATTAAGATGACTTACATTGTAAACAATACGCCCGTTGTCTCATCAAATTTGACCCCAAACCCACTCTACCTCTTGGCTACCTCTTGGAGGTCCTTGTTGTAATAGAGGGTTGTGAATTTGTGGGTGTTGGTTAGGAACTTTGACTTGTGTTGGGTTCTTCTTGGGTTGGTTAAGGGGTCATTGAGAAGTGAGGGAATGAGATGGTGATTGTTGTTGGTCGGCTTAAGTAGAGTCGGGGTTGTTGGCTGGATTTGCCCTTGGCTTTTGTTGCCTTAAGCTATTGTTGAAATGATGGAGGCCGCCATTGTAACATGCATAAGTACATAGCGAAGTATAAAATTCTGAAAGTAGAGACAAATATGTTATTAACTTACCTCCTTACAACTTGATTTGTTGTGTCCGGTTTGTTGCAATGGGTGCACTTGTGAGTCTTTCCACGCCTACTTAATCTTTCAAGTCCCCTTGTTAAGGCATATGAGATGCAGATGAATCGCTTCTTTGGCGGCGATGTTGATTTTTTCCTCTGTCTCTTTGTTTCCTCGCCTCGGTCCTTTTCTTGTGAGGTTTCCTAGGTAAGGCAAGTTAGTGATAGGTGGAGGTTGCATTGGTCCGAAATTTTTGTGTTCTTACCCCTAACTGGTTGTAATTTAGATCTATATGCTACAATATAGGTATCCTTGTGATAGTAGCATGAAATGTGGGTCTTGGGATCTATCTTAACATGATACATTGCACAAATGGCATGCCGGCAAGGTATTCTGTTAAATCCTAAACTCTACAAGTACACATTCCTCTTGAAACATTGACTAAGTGCCTATCTTGCCCATCTACAACCTTATATCCATCATCCCCATTAAAGAAAACTCCACAATCAACAGCTAGGTACCTATTGGACTCAAACAAATCCATACATTTAGGATTGAAATCACTATTCCAAATGCATACACATTTCTCTTACTTTCACCCATTTGGCCATCATCTTCAATCTAATCTCATCAAACATTCTAATAACAGTAAGAACCTATACTCATCTATCCATGCATTAAATGACTCACTCATGTTATCATCCACTACCCAGACTTACATCTTAAAGTAAAATAAGCTCTTACCGAACAATTGACATTGTACGTCATCGAACCCTCACCGCCTCTTTCTTCAGTGGAACCCAAACGTATGAGATTGTCTTTGAAATCTTCCACAAATGTACTCCATGCACATGTGAATAATTTCTTCTTGAACTCGTTCCTCTCCACTTCTTGCTCCAATTTGCATAAATGTGGCGCGCACAAAATCTATGCTCACCACCTAAGCACCTCACCAACAGCATTAACAAGTCCCTTTCATATTAAACAAGCCATTAAAGTTAGTGGTAATTCATTAATTAAAAATTTCTCACTAACATTGTGACTTATGTTATTACCTTTGCATATCCGACATCAACAGTAATAGTGTCACCATTGCCTAAGTCTTGAGATTTCAAGCCATCAAGGAACCACAACCAAGTGATGTGCATTTTCCTTCTCAACTAATCCAAGTGCCAAAGGGTACAAAGAGTCATTACCATCAACCCCCATGGCCATCAACAATATTCCTTTGGATTTTCCTTTCAAGAAGGTGCTTTCCACACCAATCAATGGCTTACAACCTTCCTTCTACCCAACCCGTAACATAAAAATATGTCACAATGAATCAAAATAATACAAATATTACTATTTAAATTAGTTTGACAAAAAAATAGTTTAACCAAATTACATAGCTTATATTTAACAACAACAATAAAATGAGCAAATCAAGAAACATAACCATATATAATTTAACCATCTATTATATATGTAATTAATAAGCACGCCAACCAGCAACTTTACTAGTGCAGTTCACGTTTTCTATCAACCAAAGAACTTGTTTTTGATTTTACAAGTAAGGATTGAATGGTAGTGATACCTTCGAGGATTGAAGCATACGTACATTCTCTTGAATATTCTTCGTCCGTGTTCCAAACCCTCTTTGCTCACTTCCACACATGTTTGAACCAGGGGTTTGACACTTTTTGTTAGTTCTCTATGTGTTTTGATGATAACCGACCATTGTAAACATCATTTGAAGTTTTTCTTTGATAAGTTGAAAAACTTATCACAAAGACGAACTCGAGTTTTGTTTCAAAACTCGAGTTTGGACTTGACAGAGTAGCTCATTTTTATGAACCAAGCCAAAACTCGAGTTGTGTTTTGAAAACTCCAGTTTGTGGCATACAGAGAGCACTCTAAGTTTTTTCAAGTTAATAAAAACTCGAGTTTGTATATGTAAACTTGAGTTTGGATAAGATAGAGAGCTATCAATATTTTTGAGCCTATGTATGCCAAATAATGAATAGTAAGTCACCAAAGAGGGCTCATACAATTTGAAATGCAGCCATTTTCGCCCTGAAGCCTATGTCTGGTTTCATTTCCTCCGCCACTGGCTTCTACCTACATTGCACACCCAGACCATCTCCAGGAAACAAGCCTTCCTTCTCTACTTCCTTTTAGAGGGGAAGCAAATCGATGTTGATGCCCTCATCTACCAAGAACTATTCGCGGCCCTACAGAGTACCACAGGTAACCTATGGTTCCCTGCTCTGATCACGGAGCTCTGCCGAAACGCTGAAGTCATCTTTGATGCTAGTGAGGAGAGGTCCGACCTACCGAACCCCATCTCAATAACGATTGTGCAGAGAATCCTACATAAAGCTCACCGAATGTTCCCAAGCCACCCCGCCAAAGACCTCTGCGGTTCCAATGACCGACACACGCCCCAAGTACACACCATTACCAACATTCCCTGACACGATTTTTGAAATGAATAACACGGCTGCTGGCCCTTCTCAGCAGGAACCCACAAGCTCGTGAAAGAGTCAACGAAGCAAAAGCCCTCAGCAGGAGGAAGCGACACCTACACACTCTGCTGCCACCGATGACGACGAAGTGTCTAACTTTCATGGCCCCACGGTGGGAAAAGGTTAAGTTATGGATGATTTGTAATCCCTGGTACCTGTTTCCTTCTCCCTCTCAGTGTTTATTTCCTTCTTATTTTGGATTTTTCGACCTTTTTGACCGACTAGCAACAAGGAGTTATATAAAAATTATTATTATCTTGGGGCCTACTCTAAATAGTACTCGCTTTTCCTTCACTTTCTTGCTGCAATGGGGGCATTGCATTGATCAATTATGGGGAGGCTAATTTAATCTGTTTAAATATGCTCAAAAATATCCAGTTAGGCGAGATCGTAAAATGGGCAAACATTTTGAAATTTTTACAGCATGAACAGGAACTTATAGCAGTAGGATGAACATCTGTAGAACTCAGCATAGCATGATTGCCTGAAGGAAACTGAACCACTAGGCTTAGGAAATTGGCAGTGCTAGTTAACGTGGTGTTTGGTAAAGTGACGGTGAGGAAGAATAGAGAGAAAACCCACAATGGAAGGATTTTTTTAGGCCTAATTGTTTCTATTCCAGTGTGCATGTCGGCTAACTCATGTTTGATCATTGATTTGTCTTAATTCTTTGATAACTTTTTTAGCATCTGAGCAAATAATTTGTAGGATAAAGGCATTTATGTCATTGCTATAGCATTGACCATCGTTTTTTATCTCCACACATATATAGGCATCCACACCATTACAACCCGAAAAGCCCTTTTGACGAATGAAAGCTCAGATGCTGGAAAGTAATCTTAGAATTTTGAAGAGGCAATAGAACTTCTAGGTTAGCATGGCAAGAGAGAAAGTTAAATCCCCAAGTTAAGAGAGTGTAAACACTGAATCTGAGAGTCTTTTGACACTTCCTTGTCTAAGCAATATCTGCATCACGAGCCGCTAGTCTTGGGCGGTGAGATTGCTCGCATGGGGACGTGACCTAAGAGCAATAGTGCAAGCATAAGTTATGTGGATAGGCGTACTACGCCTATTAGCCAATGTTCGCTTGTTATCTCTGTCTTTATTTTTCCCAAGAGTGCAAAAAGCTAAGTGTGGGGGTATTTGATGAGCACTATTTATGCCATGTTTTCCCTATATTCTATGACTGAATTGTATGGTGAATATAAGCTTAATTGCATTTAATCTGAGCAAAAAGGTATTAATTCATTATATAGGGAACTTAAGGATGAAGTTTACAAAAAGCTAAGTGTGGGGGTATTTGATGAACACTATTTATGTCATGTTTTCCCTGTATTCTATGATTAAATTGTATGGTGAACATAAGCTTAATTGCATTTAATCTGAGCAAAAATGCATTAATTCATCCAAAGGTTAGTATATATTTGAATCTTGCACACCGCCTTGTGAACTTGGTTAGTAAGCTATATATGCTCTTCTATATATTTCTTGTTCTTTTTAGACCCGTCGGCAACCAAAGGGCTCCAACTTATGTGGCCCGTATGTCATGAAACACATATATGATATTATCACGCAAGGAAGGACTAAATTCATCGCAAATTTAAATGTATTTGATGATACATATTATGACCGAATTCAGTCTACGGCTTAATGTTACATATGAAATATGCACGTAAGTTAATTCTCGTTTTTGTCTTTGATGTTACGAGAGGTTTACCCGTTCGATCCCTTTTACGATGATGAAGTGGAGCACATACGCAATGTGTTTTGTGAATATCTCGTATAATGACCTCTTAAAGTCGGACAATAATTAATGTCATAAATTAATTTATTTGTAAATATATGTTGTAGCAACAATAATCTTACGTAAATTTGTTTATTTTTTCGAACAATTCATTCATTTGTAAATATAACGCAATGTGTAATTCAATAATAATTTTTATTTTTTTTTGAACAATTTTTGTGTATCCATTTTGGGTTTCCGAATGAATTGGATGGTAGATAAAGCTATTTAGTGCTTGAATTTGAGGTACGGGATGTTTTAAATGAGCGGTAAGAGACTCGATGGAAATTCACGACTTTTAGGACCGGATGGTTTTAAAGGTCCGGTCCTAAAAGTCTTCGTCTAATTCTAAACAATATGGGTAGAGACTTTTAGGACCGTATATTTGTTAAAAGTCTGGTCTTAAAAGTCTTCGTCTAATTCTAAACAATATGGCTAGACTTTTAGGACCGTATATTTGTTAAAAGTCCATTCTTAAAAGTCTTCGTCTAATTCTAAAAAAATATGGCTAGACTTTTAGACCGTATATTTGTTAAAAGTCCTAGGTCTTAAAAGTCTTTGTTTATTTTAAAAATATGGCGAGACTTTTAGGACCATATATTTGTTAATTGTCCACTCCTAAAAGTCTGATCTTCGTTTATTTTAAAAAATATGGCTTAACCTTTAGGACCGTGTAATTGTTAAATGTCCGGTCTTAATATTCTTCCTTTAAATAGAAATGGTGATTCGCTTTTCAGACAAACCATTAGGGTTCAAGACAACGAGAGTTACGGCATTCTTCTCAAGCTATGTCCTTCGTTGTAATCGTTTTTACCTCCCCTGTTTTTGAGTAGCATTATCGGTCTCCCTTTTCTTTGTATTTTTATTTTTTCGGAAAAAGAAGGAAGATAATGAAAAGGACACTGAAAATATTTAAAGCGGGCGAGGTAAAACGGCGACAACGACGGTCCAACTTTGAGAAGAATTGTCTCTGTATTTGTTCGAATACTGTAAACGATGTTCTTTTTTTTTGTATGGTCTTAATTGTATTCGCGAATTTTCCGTTGATCACACACGATGAGGACAATGTTTTGTTTGTTTCCTTTTTGTCGGAAAAAAAAAGAAGATAATGAAAAGTGAAGGCGATCGAAGATGAGAACTAAAAATTTTATTTATTATATTTTTATCTTTGCCCGGTGAGGGTAGTGAGGTACATACAAAAAAATAAAAATAAAAATCTAATCCTCCCCATCGTTGTTGGAGGGGAGGGAGGGGTTGGAGACGTCGTCATCAGAAGGATGGTACTCAACGTCATTGGCGTCGAGTACCACGTTCAACTTGTTGTTGACGACGTGATAGACAAAAGCAGATTGGTCAAGCGTCGGTCTATATGATCGACGTGGGCCACGAGGTGCTCCATCATCGGTAGAATGACGGAGGAGGGTACGGAGGTGGAAGAGGATTACGACGAAAGGAGGACTCGGTGGTGGTGGAGGACTGTTGGTGGTGGAGCGGACATTACGGTGGAGGTTGTAAAAGTGATGGAGAAGAATGTGAAGAAAGTAAAGTAACAACGGGTTTAAATAGAGAACCCATCACGAACAATGTGAAACACCGAAAACTTTTACGACGAGACGCATAGTTCCTCGAATACGAGGAGACGCCTAGTTAGGAAGTTTATCCGGAAGTCGAAGAGACTCGAATCATTCATTTGAACAAAGTGTACGGATACGACTCTGCTATCTGAGTAATCTAAAAAGAATGAACTTTTAATACCGGATATTGTAAAAGATCCGTTCTTAAAAGTAATATTTTTTAAGAAAAAAATTCTTACTTTTTAAAAAAATTGAATTGAAAATAATAATTGACTTTTAGGACCTGATACACGATAAAAGGTCGGTCTTAAAAGTAATTGAATTGATTCAAAAAATAAACTTTTTGGAAGAAAATCGATCAATTCTTTCCAAACTTTGGCGAAGAACCTAGGAACCTTAGGCTTGCACTTAGCACGGATGTCATGAATCCCTATGGAAGCCTTAGCAGCATACATAGTTCATGACCTGTACTCCTGATTCTTTACAGCTTATCTCCTATGTTATGCATGAAACGGAAGTACATCATGCTGTCTATGTTGATTTCGGGACCAAAACAACCCTGAAATGACATTGATGTTTACCTTGACCCTTAATCGAAGACTTTAAGGAGTTATGGGAAGAAGGTTCGATGTTTTGACTCTTTCAAGAAGGAGGTCTTTAAAATGAGTGCCATGATATTTTGTACTATAAACGATTTACCAAAGATCGAGAACTTGTCGGGGTATAGTGTAAAGGCCATAAAGCATGTCGGTTTGTGAAGAAGGCACACGCTACCATTAACTTCAACATAGAAGAAAGACGGTTTATCTTGGACATAGGAGATTTCTTAGATGGGGCCACCCATACTTTGTCTAAGGATGAGAAACAAAGGTTTTTGAGTGTGGATATGGCACAAAATTTCACTCGGGGTATTCTTCAAATTTTAAGAGGCTTGTATCGATGAAGGACTTGAAATTAGTAGGCCAAAAGTCTCATGATTGTCATGCCTTGATGCAACAGCTACTCCCGATAGCTATTCGAGGCATCGCCGAATATGATCTTCGGGTCGTTTTGACTAGACTTTGTTTCTTCTTCAATGCGGTTTGTAGTAAAGTTTTCGAGATTGAAAAGTTGGATGAATTGGAGAATGAAGGATATCTTATCTTGTGCCACCTTGAGAAGCTTTTTGTTCATACATTTTTGACATCATGGTTCATCTGATTGTTCATCTAGTGAGGAGATAAAGTTGTGCGGCTCTATCCATTTACGGTGGATGTACCCAATTGAAAGATCTATGAAATTCCTAAAAGGGTATGTGACTAACGCATACGGCTGAAGCATCAATTGTTCGAAATATGTTTACAAGAAGCCATGGAATTTTGTCAAAATTATTTGGTCAAAAGTAAGACATATTGGGCTTCCAAAATGTCGGCATGCTAAAGGGGTAGACGAGGGCTTGGTAAAGAGTGTGGATCCTGATGAATTGTCAGAAGTCCACTTATACATCTTGTATAATGTTGATGAAGTTCAAGCCAGCATATCTACACATAAAGAAGATGTAAGGAAACAAAATCATCAAATGACCGAACAAAGGTTGATTAGAGATCATAACGAGAACTTTTACAAAGCTGGTTCAAACAAAAGGTTGAGGATCGAATGTGTTTTTGATTTTATAAAATGGTTAACACGTGGTCCCGAGGTTGATGTCTTAAGTTGGAATTCGTATGTGATCAATGGTTATACATTTTACACGAAGTCCCTAGATGATAGGAGCACGATCCGAACAGTGATGTTATGTTAGAGGTGAATCTATGCACTTTTCCAGTTTGAAAGACAAGAGGCCTAAATTGGCGGTCATGCCATTTTATGGGGTTATTGAAGAGATTTGGGAGGTGGACTATGTCAAAATTAGATTTCCCATCTTCAAATGCAAGTGGGTTAATGTCAATAATGGTGTTCAGATCGATCGGCTAGGATTTACATTAGTCGATGTCAATAGTAGAAGTTTTGGAGATGAACCTTTTATTATGGTAGATCAGGCGAAACAAGTGTTCTATATCACCGATCAAGAAAATAAAATGTGGTCTATAGCTCTCCAAGGAAAAAGGGTCATTGATATTGATGAGGAAAGTCATTCAAATTATGGTCTTCCTGAGAGTACTCCTTTTTCAAGGGGTCTACCGGACATGAACGAAGAAGATGAAGCGGATAATGAACCCGGCATAAGAAATGATCATCAAGAAGGGATATGGGAGGATATCACTTTATAAAAGAGTCAATTCATAAGGTAATATTCATATGCAGAATTCTTTGAAAACTTGAAGGTTTTAACTATATTATATTCCTTCTATGTTCTTAAACAATGTCACTAACTATGAAGTTTGTTCTTGTTTTATTTTTGTGGCGAGGATTCGATCGAAAGGGCATGTTATAAAAGAGAATGTTACGTTGTTGGGTGGGAATAAGATAAAGGCATGGTGAATAATATATTGGGCATGTATGTCGATTTACGTGTTGTATTTGTAACTCATTGTATTTGTAAGTAAGTTATCTTATTGTATAAATTAATTTAGGTGTTGTAGTCATAGTATAATCATTAATTAAGAGGCCAAATAACTCATGGTGAATAATATTTGTATTCTTTTTCCCAATTCAATTTATTCATAATTGTTCTTAGCTTGTAGCTTAAAGTATCGACTTTTATGTCTGGATTGGGTGGTGGATTTGTGTAACATATATGATCAGGAAGAACAGAACAGGGAAAAAATTTGGGAAAATTGCGACCGAAAATAAATAGGCCGATCTTAAATGTTCAATTGTTAAGACCGGATGTATTTATATGTCCGGTCTTAAAGGTCAGGATATTAAGCCGGTCTTAAAAGTTGGTCTTTTAAGACCGGTGTATTTATACGTCCAGTCTAAAATTTCATTTTTTAAGACCGATATATATATCATCCGAGTCTTGAAAGTCGGTTTTTAAGACCACGTATAATTAGTCGTCCGGTTTTAGAAGCCTCTATTTTTAGGCCGGATTTATCTTTGTCAGGTCTTAAAATTCTGATCTTTCAGAGCGGTCTAGTTTTTGCCCGGTCTTAAAAGTTGATTTTTAGGACCGAACAAAAAATATTTCAGGTCTATTTAGTACGACTTTTAAGACCTGATGTTTTAAATGTCGGTCTAAAAGATTTTCTTTAAGACAGTTCGAGTTGATCTTAAAAGTTAGACTTTTAATATCGCTGGAACAAGACCGGACGCAGTCCGGTCTTACGATGCCTCTTTGTCCAGTCTTAAAAGCCTTTTTGTACCCGTATTTTCTAGGGTCGGTCTTACGATGTCTCTTTTGTTCGGTCTTAAAAGCCTTTTTGTACTCGTGTTTTGTACATTTATTTATAGTGGAATATATTATACCAACTTTAGCTTTTGGTAATGGTGGAAATATTGAAGAGCGAAAAGGATTCCAATTTCAGAGTTATTATGAAGTTGCTGGTTTTTCCCCGATGTGCCAAGATTGGTGTTTTTTTCCTTTTACCGGTATATGGCGGTTTTCCACAACTTCCTTTCGACTAGCTACTTTTGATGTTATTATTCCTTTTTTTTTTGCAACAATATATTATTACTCCTTTATCTAACTAATAATTTTAATTCTTACCATATTTTTGTATGGCATCATTATGCCACTTTCGAATATTTGAAATTCATAATTTTACCAACAACGAAAATTTGAGTTCTTTGTGAAGGCAATCATGTGATATGATGATCTCGATCATCTTTATTCAAAAAGTAGTCAAAGAGAGCGCCATATGCTCAATCTATGTATTCACACATTTACTTTTTTTGGAATTGTATTCACACACTTTTTTTTTTGTGTAAAGAAACGGGCAAACGCCATCCATATTCATGAATCGGTATAGACCTTGGGAAAACAGTCCCTACATAATCACTATACAAGTAATTAACAAGCTCCTGGGGAGGGCGAACAAAATTACATTTAATTTCCTTTGCACAAAACTAATATTTGCAAGAGTATCCGCACATCTATTACCTTTCTGTAAACATGAACTACCCTCGAAGCTTAGCAAACCTTTTCATGATTTGTCGAATGCGCCACAAGAGCCGTGATTCCTTCTCCATAGCAACTGCATAGTAGATAACATAGCAACTACAACGACAAAATCGAATTCCAGTACAACATTCACAAAATTATACGATAAAGCCAACTCCAATCACATTGTCAGACTCAAAGTTACGCTTTAATGGTTGAGCGGATCCCCAACTTCCTTGTGAACCCACCGGCCACTCCCCTCACACCTCTTATCGACCCCCACATCCCGCCATATTCTCGCACCCTTGGAAGATCCATCAACATTGAGCTTAACCCAACTAGTCGTAGGAGCATGCCGGCCAATATGCACTTCATGTATAGTGCCCTTGATTCTCCCAAACTCTACTCTAGCCCTCTTTATTTCTGTACATACCACTCCACAATTTTACACTTGTTTACAGTAGTGTATAACCATCCTCAAAGTGACTCGATTCCTCCATTCACAAAGCCGGCGAGTCAAACCAAACGTTAGATGCCATGTACTATTTGTCTTGGCCAAGTTCCATTTAAACCACCTTTTTCCCTTAACCGTGAGAATTCAGGTTCTATCCCGCCCTTTTAGCTCCTTCCACACTCCAAGCCATTTGGCAATCACGCATAACATGCATCAAAGTTTCGGCACGATCCATGCGGTTGTGACAGTTCTTGGATCTGCTCATCAATCTGCGGTGACACTCACTGTTAATGTAAATGGCGGAATATCATCAAGAGGGGTGAATTGGATGATTTAAAATTCTTTTGAAAACCCCTAAACTTCACGCACAAAACATAGACTAACAGAGAGAGTAGAAGAAAGATGAACACATATGATTTATATTGGTTCGGTCTTAACTCTTGACCTACGTCCAGTCCCCAAACTCTATGAAATTTTCACTATCACTTCAATTAATTACACACTCGTACTCGAAAGTTATCCTTTCACTAGGATACACTCCCGCTTACAAGTTGTAATCGATAACCCAATCTTAAAGTCCCACTACTTTGAGATTCTTACAATGATTTATAATCGAAATGAACTCTTTGAAAGAGTAGATAGATAAACATTGAAGTCTACAAATATCCGAAGATATTACTCAAGTAAGTGAAACAAGAAATGCAAATTGATCGTTTGAGCGTTTTGTGTTTCGGTTGTTGGAGCGAATTGAATGCTTCACTATATATGATAAATGTATTTAATGACCGTTGGGAAGATTCAATGAAGCCATTGAGAGTAATAAATAGTCGTTAGACTTGAACAAAGAGTGTTTTCTCAGACACTTTGATTTTCCCAAGGTGCCTAGACATTCGTTGATTAATGTTCCTTAAGATTTTCCCGTTGGATGATCATGCATTCATATATGGAAAGAAAGCATTAATGCTTTTGGAATGTGCGAGAATGATTGACCAAATCCGTGCTTCGTTTTCTAAACTATCATTTAATGCACTTAACGTAATCACTTGCTTTTAGATCAATCTTCATTAATCGTTCATTTGATCTTCTAAAACTCACTAACAAATTTATTAAACATAGTTAGGAACAATAATGAGTGAAGATATGAAGTATACAAATCATACTTGAATATTTCACATTTACGGACACGGTGATTGTAAAACAGAGATGCGTTTCACTCGAGTTCAATTCATCCAAACTGAGTGCATGAGTCGAGTTAAGAATTCTAGGCTCGAGTCACTGAATCATCTTCTTTGAAAATAAGTTTGAAGTTTAAATGAAGATGTCTCGTATGATGCTGGCTCGAGGTTAAAACGTTTAACTCAAGTGCATGACTCGAGTCAATTAAGGTTAGCTCGAGTCAAACTCTCCGTTTATAAATGAACTTTAGAAATAGCATCTTGGAAAAGTTTGAAATCGTGTCACTCGAGTCATTAAGTGACTAACTTGAGTCAACTTAGTTCATTTGAAAGTGTGTTTTCAAATCTATGCTCGAGGTAAAGATAAACTCGTATTTTGAAAATAAGTTTAAGTCCACAAAATATGACTTGAGTCAAATAGCATAGGCTCGAGTCATTTTGAGTTCAAAATACTTTGAAAAACTCTCGGCCTTGCACCGACTCAAGTCAAGTACCTTGACACTTGAGTCAAGTTTAGTTCAAATATTTTTGACAATTCTCTCTCTTTCGCCGACTCAAGTTTTACAACTCTAAATTTGAGTCAAGTCTGATCCAATTCTTTGGTTAAGTTTGAACAATTTTAAAAGCATTTCTAACTTAACCATTAATTTCATTTAGTTTACAATTGACGCTTATCATCAAAACACATAGAGAACTAACAGCTTAAGAGCCTATCATGAACAACTAACCACAAGAAAACTTGGACACTTTTTGGCCCTTACCATTTCCACTACTTATTCCATATACCTTCCCCAAAATCCTGCTCATTCCTCATAGTATGATACGCATCGATACGCTATATTTATTCTACAATTGACTCCCCACTTGACAAAATCAGTGCCCTTCAAGTCTTTGGGGAGGAACAACCAAGATGAGGTTAATGTTGTCCTCATTTACCCAATTCTGATCCACTCCATATCCCACTCCCCCGATTCATTAACCACATCTTTCACCCTAATACTCATGTCTAACGGAGGCACCGGTGATGCACATTTATCAATTAATTTACACCGCACATCACCCAATGATCCTCCCAAAAATTAATGAGCCCACCATCTTCTACTTCCCACACCAAATTATTCACAATACAAGACCAAAGTCTTCCCAAGTTCCTCCATAATTTCGAGTCGACTTGGTAGTTTTACATTCCTTCTTCAAATCCATAGCCCTACCATATTTCCCTCTTAGGACCATTGAGCACAAGAAGTCTTGCCTTGAGACCATATTCCACACCACTTTCCCCAACAAGGCATCATTCATGACTTCAAGGTTCCTCAAACCTAACCCACCATTCTTTTTCCTTTGCATAACACTTTCCAACTTACTGCATGCACTTTCCTCTTACCCACTTCACTTCCCCAAATAAACTCACACCGTAATTTTTCCATTTGCCTCCTCACACTAGCAGGCACTAATGAGTGCTACATATAGAATATAGACAATTGATTAGTAACAACTGCACCAAAGTGATACGGCCGACCAAGGATAAAGTTTGCCTCTTCCAACCGCTTAATTTTCCCGCATCTTGTGAAGGAGATGTTGAAATTTCCTCTTATTTCCCTTCCTTTAGTTATATATGCACCCAAATATCTCCCCTATATTCTCTATTCGTTTCAACCCGGATAACAAGCAAATTTCATTCGAACACGTCTCTTAACATTTTTGAAAAATAAACACCGGTCTTATGTACATTCACTTTTTGCCGAGAAATCTTACCAAACTTCTCCAATATCTCCATCACTAAACTCATATGATCCATATAAACTTCACAAATTAAAGCAAATCATCTACAAAAAGTAAGTGGGAAATAGTTGTGCCATGTCTTCCCAATTTAAAGGATTTCCCTTACGCTCATTAACATAGTCAACAATGAAATGCGTCAATTTCTCCATACCTAACACAAAGAGGTATGGAGAAAGCGGGTTTCCTACCTCAAACCCTTAAAAGGTACAAAATCAGCCCTACGACCTCCATTCCACATTAACGCCATCTTAGTCGAACTAACACAACCCATAATGACCCTCCACATCCTCTCAACAATTCCAACTTCACCAACACCTTCCCAACAAAACTCCAATTCATCCTATCATAGGCCTTTTCTAAATCAATTTTGATAATCATATAACCCTTTCCCCTAATTCTATCCATAGAATGTACAATTTCCTTTACTACAATAATGTTATCATGAATGTTCCTCCTAGTCACAAAGCTAGATTGAAAAGGCGATATAAGACTATTCATAATAGGTTTTAACCTATTCACAATTGAAAGTGAAAGCAAATCACCAAGAGGGGTGAATTGGGGATTACAAAAATTCTTTTCAATCACCCTTACACTAGATGAAGTTGGATATAAAGTAGAGATAGGGAAGAAGAGCTTGACACGAGAATTTATACTGGTTCGGTCCTAACTCTTGACCTACGTCCGGTCCCAGACTCCACGGGTTTTTCTACTATCACTCAAATCAGATACACACTATGTACTCAAGGATTATCCTCTCTAGGATACACTCCCCTTACAAGTTGTAATCCCGAAATCCCACTCTCAAGTCCCTTGATTTGAGATTCTTACAATGAATGAATTACAAGAATAGAAACTCTCTCACGAGTAGATATTGATAAACACTGAAGTTCGTAGTATCAAGGATACTATACGAAAAGAAAACTAAAAGAGTAGATAACTATTGAGTCATTTTTCGTTTTCGCTTGTTGTGTGTGTTTCAAGACTTGTATGCAGCTCTATATATAGTAGCAAATCTTCACATGACCGTTGCTTCTCCATTCGTATTATCTCCATTCGAAATTCTAGCCGTTGTGGGCATGGATGGAGAATATAGCCGTTGGGTCATAATGTTTCTTGAATTTCGATGATTGCTCGCATTGAAGATCATTGAATGCTTTTTATTTGATTTGTGCAACAAATCATTCTCGAGTAAAAGTTGTAGCAATTGTTTCAAAAAGAGGGAATTCATCCTTTTGGCTAATCCTTTGTTTGACGCATGAAATCAATGTTGTCAATCAATCGTGGATCCGACTCAAACTCGAGTTTGCAAGTCTAGGCTCGAGTTCGCAAGGCATTCAATGTCGTTCAGCTTCCGCAAAGTGCAACCGGAGGTTCAAGGAAACTCGGAGTTTGTAATATTTCTCAAGGAGTGAACTCGAGTTCATAGAAGCAGAGCTCGAGTTCGAGTATTGTAAGCCATTTGTCGCGAGAGCCATCTCAAATCAAAACTTTACATAATGGGCAAACCGAGTCCATTAGCGAAAGGTGCTCGAGTTTGACACTATTTATGTCAAAATAAAGTAGTTCTTCATTACGTGAATCGGAGCTTAAATATGAACTCGGAGTTTGTAAATTTACTTTACTCATTTTAAAGTTCGGGCTCGAGTTCAAGAAAGCTAGGCTCGAGCTTGAAGGAGTATGAAAGTTTGGATGCTCTCGCCAAGGGCAAACTCTGGCTTGCAACAAGCGAGCTCGAGTTTACATGTTTTGTAAACTCAACTTTGTCTTTCAAACCATAGAGTAAACTCTACATAAAAACCATAGGCTCGAGTTCATATCTTCGTGCTCGAGTTTGCAACATTTGAACACATTTGCAATTTAGCAAACTCTACTCAAAAAGAGAACTGTGGAGTTTATAAAATAGTTTTCAATTGAAAAATGCTTCCCGCCAGAAGCAAACTCGAGCTTGCATCTGCAGGCTCAAGTTTACACATTTGTAAACTCTTTTAACACATTCTCTGAAGCTTTCAAACTGGAGTTTAAATACACAAGGTGCTCGAGTTTGATATCCAAAATAGCCTCGAAATGCTCTCATAGTAGCAAACTCGAGTTCGCCTATCTAGGCTCGAGTTTGGCTCTAACATAATGTTTTTGAAGAAAGATTAATGCATTTAATTTATCAAAAACATTTATACTTGTTTACAATTGTCGCTTATCATCAAAACACATAGAGAACTAACAACTATGACTTTGGAGAGACCACTTATAGATTACATTACATAAAGCAATATGGCGGAATTGACTTACTACTTTCAAGCCTTCACTTTCAAATCGTAACCAACAATGTATCATTGATCTTGCCGATCCTCGTTAGGATTCTTCCATAGTTCCTTTATAAATTTGACTACCAATGCCTACCACTAATCAATCATGATGATAAAACAACGCGTAAAACCATCACTTCTTGGAGCTTTAAAGGCCCTCATTTGAAAGAAAGCTTTTAATTTCTACCCCACTAACATCCATTCCCAAAATCTTCAATTGATCTTCCTCAACTCTTCCCCATCGCGATTAGTAGTAACCCATTCCTTATCAACCTTAACCTCCCTAAATGATTAGCATAGAACTCTTAGAACATAAGTACAATTCCTTCTTCATCCTCCACCCATAGCCCCTTAGCATTTCTAAGCATATTAATCTTATTTCTCCTCCTTCTACACAAGGTCTTAGTAAGGTAGTACCTAGTGTTTCAATTCCCCTCCTCCAACCATCTCCCCTAGATTTTTGAAACCATAAAACCTCCTCTTGCCTCAAGGTCCGTAGTAAGTTCTCCTTAAGCTCCTTCTCCACTGAAAAAGGTAAGGATTATTCCATCGCATACATTGTTGAATACCATTCAAACCTATTCAAAATTCTCCTCTTACGAAGCTCAATCCTTCCAAAACATCTCTATTCTAGCTTTTTAGGTCTCGCTGTAATATTCCAGTGACACATGAAAGACTTCCATTCCTCCAATTACTTTGGATAAATTCAGCAAAATCATCATGCATTTTCCACGCCACTTCATATATGAAATTTCTTACTCTCCCACTATTAGAGTCAAACCGCTACTTCACCAACATAGATGATGATCCGAACTCACACGTGGTAAAGATCTAATTTCTGCATTTTCAAATACCTCAAGCAAATTGACATTACAAAGGCACCTATCTAACCTTTTGTACACACGATCAAATACATCCCATTTAGGCCCCTTCCAGTGAAGAAAGGACCATTAGTATCCATATCAATTAGGCTACAATCTCGAATCCACTCATTGAATTTTCTCGCATCTTGACTCATTAACTCTAAAGCAAACTCCATAATCTTTGTCTCCTTTGTTCACTTGGATTTGTGTAAACCGCTGTGAACAACATCCCCTTACCATCCAATTTTAATCTGCAGTTGAATAAATTGATCCTTTTCCACTAAAATTTCTCCACAATGTACCAAATACCCCGAAAAGCCCTCGCCTTCTACCCTCATCAAAATTTAAAGCCCTAACCCTTTATGGTCTTCGCCGCTTGAACACTACTAATACGTGGCTCCAAAATAACTACAACATCCACCTTATATATAACCCTTATATCTTTCGTAATAGACGCAAAGCCCTTACTTGTCGCCCCTACTATTCCATATTAAAAGATTAATCATGGTGACAATTAATAGGAAGAAACAAACCAGTTCACCAACTATCAACAAGCACAGGGTAGTGAACTCCACCCCTACACTCATACCCGCATTATCATTTGGATTCCCATCGACATCCACCATTTTTATTTTACTAGAGTCAAACACGGTCCTCTCAAAATTTCTTGCGAGATGAAGGTTTTCCTCTCCAACTATATTCACTGTCTTCCAGCTTGTACATATCCAAATTGTTCTCAAGACAATCTCACAGCCTTCTTGAAACGTGATTCCGCAAGCATCTTATTCTTTCCTCTCATGCTTCTTAACCGTAAATACTCTCTCCTTCTTAATCTCCTACACAGTTTCTCCATCTCGAGCCTTTTGTGCTTGATCTATTGCACTACCGCACCCTCATCGCACTTAGCTTGCCTTGTTTGCTATGAAAGTGTCGAACTCTCTCCTTGGCCCCTTCGAACACCCCAACAGCTCTCCGCTTCTCCGCTTTATGAATCGCCACCATCCCATTAGCTCTCTCCCTTGCATCCCCAAATAAAACAACAAACCCCGAACCCGTGCGTAGCCTCATGGGTAGGATCGCCAAACCTCTCGCTCCAACTGCATTGTACCGCCAATCTCTTTTACCTCGCCATTCTCATTCCCCTCCATCTTCTTTTCCCTTGAATTTCCATATCTATTCTCTCCTCACCTTGCGACTTATGAAATTGCTCACAACCATCCTTATTGTGCCCATACCAACCACACTTGGTACATATCATACTTAGACTTTTATACACAATACTAAACTTTTGACCTTCCACATTAAATGCTCGAATCGGTGGGTGCAGGAGATTTAACTCCATGAACATTCGTGCAAAATTCCCCCTCATTCATTGAGCCGTATGAATATCTAAACGTATGGCATTCCCCAAATTTAGGAGGATTTTTCTTTATCAAATAGCGGTGCAGAAATTTCGAAGTCTAACCCATGCAACAATCAATTAAATCTTCTCAATCCACTTGGATTAAACTCAGCTTCCATCGAAAATACTCAAATAAGCATATGAAATAATCCAAACCCCCAATTAGAGCCCCATATAATCCTCTTGATTATGAAAATTCACCAAGTAAAAGTCATTCTCCGTGATCAAATATGTCTATTTTACCTTTACTTTCTCAAATTTGCTTTAATTTCTTCATCATGAAGCCATAAGATGGTCGCTCCCACGCTTAACAACCAGCCAAGTGCATCGAAATGGTCTTATGAGTCTGCCCTTCTCCTTCCCATCAAAATTGAATTTTGAACACGGGGGATTAGAGAAATCCATATTAATTCCATCACACGGATTGAGCACTTCTACAAAATCGATCGACACCATAGTCTTTTGTTTCCTCATCTTCATCTCGATCTTGCCCATTCCCACCAAGACGACCTCGTTCATACATTCTACAACAACGACTCAATATAAGACTTTGGCGCTTGCTTTTTACCATTCGAATGCATCCAACTCTCGTCATTGGTATGTCAGAATGCTGGTCCTTGCATCATCTAACCGTGTGGGGAATCAGTGCTCGCACATTTAGTTTTGCATACAAGGGGAATTTTTTTTTGAAATTACATAATAGGGCATGAATGGAAACCAATAGCAATAGGATGAATATTCTGTGGAAATCGAATAGCATGATTGCATGAGGGGAACTCGAACCGTTAGGCTTAGGAAATTGACAAAGGCTAGTTAATGTGATGTGTGGTAAAGCGAAGGTGAGGAAGAATAGAGAGGAAACCCAAAAGGAAGGATTCTTTTGAGCCTAATTTTTCTATTTCAAGTGTGCAAGTCAACAACTTATGTTCGATCTTTGACTTGTCTTAATTCTCTAATAAACCGTGTTGGCATCTAAGTAATACCAAGGATGAAGGCATTCATATCATACCCTCATTCCCATACACAAACCATAGAACATCATCATCCATATTGCTTCCCTTGAGCCTTATGAGTTCGCTATAGCAAAATTAGTTGGACAGATTTGAGTATAAGGAAATTTTAATGAGATGCTATGACAGATCTCTCCGTAAACAATGCTACATGAAAGTTGTTCTTTCAAGTTGGTTTTAGAAGCTTATTGCATTTCAATATATATATATATATATATATATATATATATATATATATTTCGAATAGAGGGTAGCAAGGCACCACAATGTTTAATGGAGGCGTCTGAACAAGCTAATGCACTGCCTAAGGTCCCAAATTTATAGCATTAACTGTTTTCACCTCCACCAATATATGGCCATCCAATCCATTTCAACCCAAACAAGTCCTTTTTAAACATGGCAAGAGAGAGAGCTACCTACCCGAGTAAGAGAGCGTAAACACCGATCCCGAGAGTCTCTTGACAATTCCATCAAGCAATATTTGTATCACGAGCCACTAGTATTGGACAAAGGGGATTGCCTATACTGGGACGTAACCTTAAAATTCAATTACGCAAGCATACGATTATGTGGATAGACGTACTACGCTATTAGTTAATGTTCGCTCTCTATTATTCTGTCTTTATTTTGCCCGTGGAGTGCAAAAAGCTAAGTGTAGGGTATTTGATGAGAAGTATTTATGCCATGTTTTCCCGTATCCTATGACTAAATTATGTGGCAAACATAAGCTTAATTACGTTCAATCCAAGCAAAAATGCATTAATTCATTTTATGGGAACTTAAGGATGAAGTTTAGAAACATGAATAAATCACATAAGCATCCTAAACATATGCCGAGAAAAAGATCGTGATTTATGTGAAAGATGCACAACATGGCCAATACCATGCTATAGCATCGGACTGCTCCCTCGAAGAGCATTACAATGCATTCCCAAGCTATAACAAAGTAAATGAAGAACTGCTATGCGGAATTTGTCCGATCTTTTGTCAAGGTTATTTCAGAAAAAAGAGCGCATTAGTAAACGGTTAGATTGCTTGTCATATGGGATGAAGAATATCAAAACTAAAGATTTGAAGAATCCCGCAATATCAGCAAAATCAATCTACCGAGATGCGGAAGGAAATTTACGATTGAACCTTGACAGATTAGGAAAGGCCCACTGTTAGATGTACACAAAGAAGTAATCCCGACTATATAAGGAAACGAAAGCCAACCCTAAAAGTGTCGAGGTACTTCAACAGAAGAGAGACCACCTTTCGCGGCTCGATTCAAGAGGAGACTAAGAGAAGTTACAAAGCACGAGACATTCAGAGAACCCAACAACCGTCCTTACGAGTGAGACGGCGATAAGAAGACGTGGAGCTTTGACGTGACAGGGCTTCTTCCACGCCATCGAACATCCATCAAGCTTTCTATTTTGCTTTTATTTATTCTAGTCAATCTTTTGATCATGGACTATTCTACCGTACTCGTTTATTGTTTCCCCACTACCATGAACTAAACTTTCTTTGGCCGAGCAAGGATGATGTCCTAAGTGTGGAATGAACCCGCTAGTTTTAATTCAATACATTCAGTTTGTTTATCGCTGATTTAATTTCTTGTCGATTAGCGAGAACTAAGGACTAGATCGGTGGCTACGGTTTATCGAGAGCGAGTCGAGGTTAGACCTCCGAGAAACAGCTGATTGCTAAGCAGTGGTGCAAGGCTTGACCTATTATTGTAGGCTTCAGAGATGGGTCTCACCGCTCATAACCATAACCCCTTGAATTGTAGTGAACAACTTAAATAGAAAATCGCCATAGATGTATGGAGAACTAAGTTAGGTTTGTACGTATTGACGCGAGAGCTTCGATAGATTAGAGTGGTGAGTTAACCGAATAGCCGTGTCAATGGTGTCTATGTTGTAGCATGGTGAGAGATGTGCAGTGTAGATGCTATAGCATTGTGTGAGGGAAACTGGGGATTGATGTGCTTGGGAGGATTTTGAGCTCACCCTAAATCTCTTACTGATATCCTTTCAACTACGACCATTTGTTTCTTTTCTTGCATTTAGAATAGCTATAAAACCTCAAACCAAATTTGATTTATTTTCTTTTCAAACACAACTGAATTTGTGATTAAGCGCCAACATTTGGTATCCTGGGCTCTATGGGACGATACTCTACTTACTCTTTATTACTTGTTTGATCGGTTCACTTGCCATCAAGGAAATTGACCAACAATGGTGTGATAGCCAAATTCGGTTTGTTTAAGTCTCTGAATCCCAATTCCATGATGGCTTTGTTAAGATCTCGGGTTTGGAGGTGGCGGTGAGGGACTGGCGGTCCCTTTTAGTGCTTGGGCTTGCCCCATTGTGCCCGATCATGATTGTTCGGCATATCCGCCATGTCTCGCGGAGTCAAAGTTGACTTCTTCGCTTTTGCTTCCTCGCGCTTTGCTTGTAAGTGTGTTCGATTTCAGGATTGTAAGGCTCTAGGTTGACCGAAGGCGAGTTACGCATACACTATAGAATGTACCTAAAAATCAAGAAGAGGAAGGAGTGAGCTTTATTAGATAAATCACAACTATTCGATGATAAGTGAGTCATCACCAAAGGTATCTACACCCTTGACAATGGTGCCAAAAATTTGTTGGTAGATTTCTTGATGGCAAGTGAACCAAATCGAACAAGTAATAAAGAGTAGTAGAGTATCGTCTCACGTAGACAGGATACCGAATGATCATGCCCTGTATCACGAAATTGGTTGTGTTTAAAAACATAAGTAAGTCCGATTGGTTGGGAGTCTTTATGGTTATACTAATAAGTAAGAAAATAGACAAATGATCGTAGTCGAAGAAGATATCAAGAAAAGATAGGTTGAGCTTAGAATCCTTCCTTAGCATATCTATCCCCGCTTGCTGCGCGCATAATGCTATAGCCTCAATGCTACACAGCTCTCGCAAATGCTACAAGATAAACATTACCTACAAAGCTATTCGGTTAACCCACCACTCTAATCTACCGAAGCTCTCGCCCAATACGTACAATCCTAACTTACTTCTCCCATATATCTATGACGATTTTCTAGTTAAGTTGTTCATTACGCTCAAGGTGTTATGGTTATGAGCGGTAGACCCATTCCTAAAGCATACAATAATAGGTCAACCTTGCACTAGCCTGCCTAGCAATCATTATTTCTCATATGTCTAGCCCCGACTCCCCTCTCGCAAACCGAGACCACTAATCCAGCCCTTAGCTCTTACTAATCGACAAGTAATTAAATCACCGATAAGCAAACTGAATGTATTGATTTAAAAACTAGCAACCGGGTTCATTCTATACTTAGGAAATCATCCTCGCTTAGCCACGTAAAGTTTAGTTCTTCACGATGAGTCACTAAACAAAGTACAGAAGAATAGCCCATAATCAAAAGATTAACTAAAATTAATTAAGAAGAAAACAGAAGCTTGATGGAGGTTCGACGGCGTGAAGAAGCCCCGTCACGTCACACCTCGACGTCTTCTTTCTCCGATCACCGCAAGGAAGGATGCTAGGTTCCCCTGAAGTACTCGTGCCTTGTAACTTCTCTCACTCTTCTTTCGATTCTGGCCGTAAGGGATGGACTTTGACTCTCGATGACTTCGAATCCTTTTAGGGTTGACTCTTGTTTCCTTATATAGTCTGATTTACTTACTATGTACATTCAACGGACTAGGCCTTTCTTATTCTGTCGAGGTCCAATCATGTCTTCCCTATTCAATCTCGGTAGATTGATTCTTCTGATACTGCGGGATTCTTCAAATCTTTAGTTTCGATACTCCGCATCTTCTATTCCAATACGTCAGCAATCTAACCGTTAACAATCTGCACTATGTTTCCTGAAATAACCTTGACAAAAGATCAGAACAAATATCGTATAGCATTGCTTCACTTACTGCTACTATAGCATCGTGGATGCATTGTATTGCGCTTCGAGGAGGTCAGTTCGATGCTATAGCATTGTATCGATCATGATGTGCGCCTTTCACACCAAATCTCAAAACTCGATCTTTCTTAGCACATGTTTAGGATGCGTATGCAATTTATTCAGGTTTGTAAACTTCATCCTTAAGTCCTCTATATAATGAATTATTGCCTTTTGCTCGCATTAAGTGCAATTAAGCTTTTGTTCACCATACAATTCTACCATAGAATACAGGAAAACATGGCATAAATAGTGCTCATCAGGACCTAGCGCCTTTGAGCTCCCAAGGCTAAAGGCTGCATTTTTATTTCTCTCTTGTAACAAGTAACATAAGGCTCTAATTCATCTCTCGCCAAGATTTTTTGACCAATAAAACCCAAAATCGTATCCAATGATTCTGCTCCGACGTGGCAAAGAGGTTTTGAAAAAGTTAGCAATGTTATTCAAAATGGCTTCTTTCTCCATTAACCAGCTTGCTTGAATCATCTTTAATGCATGATATATTATTCCTTTGCCTCCTTTTAATGGTAGTTATATGAAAGAATCTAGAATTTTTATCTCCAATCGCTAACCAATTAATACGAGAACGTTGCCACCAAGATTTTTTCCTTTAAGTCTAGCAATCTCTCCAACTTCCAAAATAGTTCGAGAATTCACAAGGCTTAGATCCCCCGAGTAAGATAAGCCGTTAAGCTTTGAGATGAACAATATGCTTAGCATTATTTGGGAACTCCTTTACTCCACTTAATTAGGTTATCCTTAAATTTAGACAATTTATCAATAAAACCTTCAATAGCAGAGTAACCACAATCCGACAATGCCCGCGCCTATCTCCGATAACTTGAAGAAAGTTTCCATGGGACACTCAAAGCCGTCTCGAAAGCGAAAACCCGACCCTTCAATGACCCTCGTGATGGCTTCGAATAAAAGAAAATGATGATCAGACCACCGGGTCTATATTAAACACTTGCAGACAGGGAATTGCTCTCTTAATTGCAAATTTCCAAAAGCCCTATCAATGTGCTCACAAATGGTATCCAAGCTCTCCTTCATGTTGCACCAAGTAAATATGTGCCCACTTAAACCCAAATCCTCAAGTTCACAATCAACCACAAAGTACTTGAAGTTAAGAATTTTCCTCCATGCTCTAGGCCTACCACCATACTTCTCATGTTGGCAAAGGATATCATTAAAGTCTACGAGACAAAGCTAGGAGGCATTGATATTTTTACTAATCTTACTGGACATCTTGCCAAAGACAAGTAGATGTTTCTACATCATTAATTGGACCATAAATGAAGGTAACGTAATCGGTGGTAACAAACTCGTCTCGACTTAACTCATGTATGAATAATATTTCAGAAGAAAACAATATGTTTATCGTTATCATGTCAAACCACCATAATGCAAGACGGTCACTTCTACCTACTAGGTCAACCAACCACTCTTCGCAAACCGCACCGCACCTTACCTTCCTTACCACTCTAGCCTTATGTTTACTTTCCATCAAGAAAACTAAATGAGGTTTTTTGGAAGCATTCTTCCTTCATGTTTCGGTTGTCAAGGCAACCCCAAGGCCTTAACAAGCCTGTGCTAATAGATTCTTGGCGAATAGGTGGCTAGTCCCATCCACCATCGACGTTTTGACAACAAGAAGAGTCCCGACTATCACGCAGTCTCAAGACCACTAACCAGCCGCCTATCAAGAAAATCAATCTCTATAGGTGTTGGTCGATTTCCTGATGGCAAGTGAACCAACGAACAAGTAATAAAGAGTAAGTAGAGTATCGTTCCACGAGACCGAGATATCGATGATGATGTTAGTTTCAGAGGATAGTTGTGTGTAAAAAGAATTTAGTTTGGGAGTTTTATGATTATAACTAAAAGACAAGAAAAATAACAAATGATTGTAGGCGAAAGAAGATACCAATTAAAAGATAGGTTGAGCTCGTACTTCATCCTAAGCATATTACTCCTCTAATTTGCCTAACACATTGCTATAACAATTATGCCGCACAACTTCATAATGCTACAAAGATAGCCGCCTTTCTCAATATTATCTAGTTAACCCACCACTATGCTATACAGAAGCTTTCGCGTCCTGTAAGTATAATCTCATATATATACTTCTCCCATATACCTATGGCGATTTTCTAGATCGATTATCATTCCAAATCAAGGTGTATGGCTATGAGCGGTAGATCCATTCTTGTAGCCTACAATGATAGGTCAAGCCTTGAACAAGCCTGCCCAAGAAACACTATCTATCAAATGTCTAACCATGACTCCCTTCCAGAAGCCGAGGCCATCGATCTAACCCTTAGCTTCCGCTAACCGACAAGAAATTAAAGTACCGATAAACAAACCGAATATATTAAATTAAAGAACTAGCAAACTGGGTTCATTCTACACTTAAGAATTCATCCTCGCTCAGCTAAAGGAAATTTAGTTCATAACTGACGAGGGAATCACAAAACACATAACAATGAGAATAGCCCATGACAAAAGGTAACTAAAAATCAACAAAGGAAAATGAAAGTTCGCTTGGAGGGTTGCCGGTGTTGGGAAATTTTATCACGTGACAACTCCACATCTTCTCGCCTCCATCTCACTGTTTGGGAAGAATATGGGCTCTCCTGTTGCTCTTGTGCTCGTATTTCTCTCTCTCTTTTTTCGAGTCTACCCGAATAGGAATTCCTTTGACTCTCCAATGACTTAGTGATCTCTAGGATTGACCGTCTTTTCCTTTTTATAATCGGGTTTTCTTGTGGTGTACATTCGGTGCCATTGGGCCTCTCCAAATCTGTCAGGTCCAACTGATCCAACTTTCCAAATTTGGTAGATTTGATTCTGCTGATACTGCGGGATTCTCCAAATCTTAATCTTTGATCCTCCGCATCTTCCTCGATTCCACACGTCGCAATCTAATCGTTGTCTAATGTCTACCTAATAACCCGCATCAATTTCCTCGCAACAATCTCAAGGAAACGTCAAAATATGTGGCGCATAGCATTGCTTTGTTGCGTTGCTATAGCGATAGGGTTGCATTGTATTGCGGCTTGTTATGGTCGATCTTGCTATAGCATTGCATCAGCTATGCTATGTGCTTTTGGTAAAAACTTAACCTTGCCCTTTCTTTGTTATGCACATGTATAGGATAGTTTTGAAAATACCTTGATTTATGAGATTCATCCTATTTACCCCTACATTCGTGAATTACAACTTATTTTCTCGCTTTAGACATGTTTAAGATCACTTTCACCATACAAAAGCAGCCACATAATGTAGGGAAAACATGGCATAAATAGTACTCATCAATAGAATATGAAATTACCCCTGTGCAATCCATGTTTCTCTTATGCCCTAAACCTCCGAAGATAATTGATAAAAAATTTTCCCTTCTCCCTTTCAGAGCTTGACCCACCGTAATTTTTTTTCGAGAGAAGCTCCTTATCAAATTCAAAAGATAGCCTCCTATACTTGTTATTCACTGTTATTTCAGTGTTCCTCCTCATGGGCCTTTTAATATGAGTTCTTTTCAATGCAAAGGGCATGAATGATACAGAGACATTCCACAAAAGGAACAATCGATTTTAATTTAGCCTCATCAACACATGGAAATTCAACCCTACAAGGTCGAGATTTATTTAGTGGACATTGGGCATCTATCTCAGGAAGAATTGGGTCAACGACTTGGTTTACGGATTGGGTTGAAATTAAAGGGGTTGTCAAAGATTTTTGGGAAAATCCATACCGGGGCTCAATTAAGGTCCAAAATTTCAAAAAAGGCCCCAACAACTTTCACATACCAAAAAGGGCCCTAGGGCATTTTCTGGGATTTTTCATTAAAACGTTAGTTGTTAATCTGAATCCATTTAGTTGTTAACTGTGGCCGATATTGTTGTTAAAGTGATCGATTTAGTTGTTAAAATATTGTTGTTAATGCGACTGATTTATTTGTTAACAATGTATTGATTTTGTTGTTAATCGTCCGTTTTAGTTGTTAACGTTTATACCGTAAAATGCTCTAAGGCCCTTTTTGATAGTGAAAGTTTTTGGGGCATTTTTGAAATTTTGGCCCTTAATTGGACCCCTGTATGGATTTTCCCAAGATTTTCAGCATTATGTGCCCAAGATACTCCCTCTCTCCCGCCATGATTTTGGATTGGGCCCACCGAACTCATCCTCCCCATCACGTGTAGCTTTGGCCCATTAAGCTCATAAGTCGCGTCAAGATCACACCCTTGCTATCCAATCTCCATCTCGGCAGCCTTTGTACCCTTTCTCATCTTCATTAGTCTCTATCACCAACCCCTTCTCGTCTTTTTATCTTCATTAGTCTCTATCACTCGCAGTGGGACCCATCACCTACATTGTAGGTCCCATAAAGCCTTCTCCCAAACCGTATCCCCGATCGTAGCCATTGAAATGGGTCCCGCAACGAGCTTCTCCTTACTATCTGGACATCCTTTCCGACCGTAGATGAATTGCAATGAAAGTGGGAAGAGGATTCTCTCCTCATCATTTTTCTCATTTTCCCTCATTAGTTTATTTGGGCCATTGATTGGGAATGTGAGAGAAATGTTAGAGTGATATTGTGATGGATTGGATGGATAGAATTTAGAGATGATGAGGGATAATGAGAAAGAGACAATGAGAGAAACCCAACCTCGAAAGTGGTGAGCTTGGTTTTGCCTATCAATGAGTTTAGCTTCCAACCACTTCCTTGCATACCTCCAAAATGTCATCATAAGTACAAACCGCAGTGTACTCATCCAACACTACAAAAAGTCCGGAATTGCCACGGAATTAGACACGGAATTAATTCTGTGTGTAATTTGAGACACATTTGACACGAAAATTCCGTGGTAAATTCAGAGGCAGAATTTTCCCACGAAAAAGCATGGCAAATATTACACGGAAGAGTTCCGTGTCAAATTCCGTCCAAAGAGCATTATTTTAGACGGAATTCAGACGGACATCATCCGTGGCTTTGGGGTTTCCGTGGGTATTCTTAAAACACACCGTCTATCACACAATTATATTTCGAGCAAACAAAAATCGCAAGCCTATCGATCAATTTGGGGAAAAGCCTGGAGCCCTAGCTGACTGAGTTCCGACGATAGCCCAGTTGCGCTGGATTTCGATGATAGAACGACGGAGCCCTAACTAGATTCGGGCGATCGATAGTACCTTCACCGTTGATAGTGCAGTGTCGCGTTGGATTCGGACGGAGTGAGGGAGGAGCTATATTGAAGTTTCAAAGCTTGGGTTTGCTTTTCCTGTTCAGGTCGTGTTCTCTGATCTCTGCTCTCTGTTATTTTCCTTGCTCTGATTTTAAGAAGACTTGTTGTCATATGCTTGGGTTTGGTGGATTTACTGTCAATATTGCACTCGGAAGCTTTGTTCGCTGCTAAACACTTAGTAACGATGGGCTAAGCCAGGAGAAATATATATAGCAATTCGCAAATTAGTAAACCATCCATAACACTACTGTTCAAAGTCTATGTCTTCATTTCTTGTGGGAGATTTGATTATTTAGTCCAAGCAGGGTTTTCTGGGTACGAATAGGTGCTCGCGGACTGTTTGTTAATTTTCCACAATAGATTTTAGTAATCTTTTTTTTTTAGTTTGGTGGTCCTATGGAGGCATGTGGCATAACCTTCTCTGTATAATTAAATTAAACAGGATATGTTTACCTTGTTATGTAATAACATTATCATTATTTGCAATTTATGGCTTTGCTTCGTGAATGAGACTACACTGTTCTGTCCACATGATGTTTTATAGCGACTTGGACTCCTGGTTCTCCATTCTTGAACTTGAAAGAAGAAAAAATAGTCTTGGTTGTTACTTGTCTAGTGGTTTGATGTGGATATTAGGGTACAAGCTTGCATTCAGAAACATAAAATTTGTTTCTGACAGAGGACATTTTCTTGATGCTATCTGAAAGATTGTCATGTTTTCTTTGTGTATTCGTTTCTTCTTCTTCTTGATTTTATTATATTTTTTTAAGTTTTTATGCTAAGGAAATTCATTTAAGAAGAACTAGCGAAATAGATAGTTCTTTTGTAAAATGATCCCCTTGCATGATTTGAATAAATACTAGAAACATAAGCTGGTATGGCAAGTTTGAAGTGCAAATTTTCCCTAATGGCATACTCAACAAACTATTCTGCTTGAGGTATGACCAATATATTCAGGTTTAGAGGATGTTATACCTTCATATTTATCAGGAAATTCTAGAGGTGCTGTGTGTGAGAGATGTGTAATATTATAAGGATAAGCTTCCAAGATTAGTAAATTGAGAGCGTGTTTGTCAGTTTGTGTAAATATAGACAACTGAAAATAACTAATAGTAGAGAAATGAACACAGTCAAATTATCCTGATTCATTCGCTGACTTGCATTTAATTCCCTTGGAGCTTCCTAGAGACTTTCTTTCTCGCTATAGTCAACTTAGTATGATCTCTACAGGTTTTACCATGAGCTCACCTACAACCCACTCAATCACAATCTAATTCCCTTAAAATACGTTTGCTTTGTGTTTATCTGATGCATTATTTAAAGCTTTTACTCAATATCTTGAGCTTAGATATGAATCACTTGATTCAGAAATTTTGAAGTTCTGCTACATTAAGTAATTTCTTCTCCCATAATAATTTTCATACATGGAAGTTATCTTGGTGTGAACCAATGACTATCATGCTTTTGGTTTTATCAAAAGTTGTTTTTGTTGTTGTAAGTACTTTGGTTCTACTTTAAGGATATAGAAACTAAGTAACTAACATTGGCTTTGCTTTCTTAAAATAAAATAAAATAATAAATTAATTAGCACAATGATGCGTTTCATAGTTTCTTGAAACTTGTGTGAAAATGTTGATGTGTTTCCTGCTTTTTTGTCTTGTTATATTTTACACAACATTTTTCCATTTTCAATATGTTAGTTTGCTACAAATCTTGTTTGTTGTGGTTTATTTTCTCACTACTTGAAAGCTGGAATATTTGGTATTTTTCCTACGGATTTGGCTCACCTTTGATGATCAGTCATGCCCCATAGGAATTTTGTTCATGCTAAATTTGTTTTGATGTTATGGTAGATTTCCCTTCATTGATCACAATACACTTTAAGCTTGCATTGTAAATGCTGCTACCATTCTGTGTGGTGGCACAATAGTTTTCCCAGACAATAGTTTGAAGTAAGAAACAACACTGGATCAAATCTTAGTCGATTCCATCCATTAGATAGACCAGCCTCGGGAAAGATAAGAGGAATGAATCCAATAATAGTCAAGTAATAAAAGAAAGCACCTATCTTATTTTATTAATAGGAGTGGGTACTCCTTTTTGATTTGAGGACATTTTCAATCTTTTTTTGAAAAGGGCGATCCACCCGGTCTTTCTTTCCCTAAAAGAGTTTGTCTTAACTTTTCCTTTGTGGGGATGGCATCATGAGAATTTGCAGATTTCATTTTTCTTCACGAGACTGAGTTCATGTTTTGTTCCATGAGTTAACAATTCAGCTCCCTTTTTAGTTTGTGACTGCACTAAACATAATTAGGTACTCATATTCTCCTAATAACCAGCTGCATACATCTTTTTTATATTTAGAAGGGTGTACACTAACGGCTTGAGATTACAAACAAGATTCAAACTGCACCTTCCCACTTATCATAGAGTTTTCATATCTCTATAGGCTATAGATATATCTATCATAGAGTTTTCATATCACTATAGGCTATAGATCTATTGGCAAGAGTTTGTGTATCTTTTGATTTTTTTTGGCACCAATGGACCTTGTAAATTGTGTGTCTCAGAATTCCAGAACGTATGTAGTTATTATAGCTCAAGAGATTTGAAATTTTTATTGAAACTTACTTTCAAGTTGACACCATATTTGTATAAGCTGTCACTTGTTGTTATTTGTTGTAACCTCTTAAATTTTGCCACACTTCTACGAATTAAATTTTTACTGAACTCATGAGCAAGGAGTTGAAGTGGTGATCTTTTCCTTATCCTTGCATACATTCTCTTGGCAAACTCATTTATAACATCATTGAATTAATTGCAAGTGCATAACTGAGTTGGTACCTAAAGTATCATTGCTATCTTATTGCATTTTATTGCAAATGATTTGTTTGCATATAGTCATTGCTAAAAATATGATTTCACGTGGGTTGCATTAAGATGTTTTCTAAAACTATACTTGTTGTTTGCTGCCCTAGTTGCTTTCTTGTGCTGGGGATTTAAGTTGCAAGTTGTGAAATTACGTGATTTTGTTGAATTAAACTGAATATACTGTTTTGAAAGCCTAGCTAATCTTTAGTGCAAATTTCCTGACTATTGTTGCTATTTTAGGTGATTTAGGTTGTTGCCACGACTATTATTGCTGTTACAGACTCATTGAGAGTTGTTTGGGAATTTCAGTTACACTGTGTTGTCATTAAGCTGCTGCATAAACTCAACTCATTTTTGGCTGAAGATTTTTGGACTTTACTTTGAGAAAGAAGGTACATAACTCTTTGATTTTAGACTTGCTATCATTATTGTTGAGCTTAAACTTTTGAGAGTAATTCTTGTGCATATGGCATCCTTTTGCTGTGACTTGGGGGGTTTTGTTGTCAAACCTGAAATTGCCATCATAATGGGATTTCACTTGCTGTGTTGGGACTAGATTCAGTCACCTAAATATGATTTACACTTGCTAAAATTGTTATCTCTTGACTTTGCCAGAAGTTGCTCATTACTGTACATGCTGAACCGTGACTTGTGCATTTCTTGCTGTCATAAACTTGAACTATAGCTGTTTGGAAAGTTGCTGAATTATTTTCTTGTCTTTTTGTCTTTGTGATAACAATAACTAGTTGCAGTTATATTACTTGAGTTGACTAAGTTATTTTGAAGGTTTTACCTCTTTGTTCTTACATCCAAGGATTGAGACTAACTGTTACACATATAGATTTAGTTTTAAGTTTTTGGATAGACCATGTAATAATTCACACCACACATATTTACATATAAAAAAAAAAGAAGTACTTCAATTTCCACACACCTAATCCTAAAGCCTCAAGCATCTTTTTATGTACACACCACCTCTACTGGCGATTCTTTGCATATTAATCATCACTCTTCAGTTATAGTTGAAATTATTTGGAGTTGAAATATTTGAACGTCCAGCTACTTAGAGATTGAAGGGAATAATCAAACTGATCCAATATATTATTGTAAAGCGAGCCCTTCTATACTAATTTATGTCAAGCTCTGAGTGCTATTATTAAATTATAAATATAAGATGTTTTATATATGTATGTGTGTGTATAATTGTGAACAACTAAACAGGCAGGTGGGCTTCTAATTTTTCAAACTGAATATCTGAAAATGTTTCTTGCCGTCTTTGCAAACTACTCGTGAATCTATTAATTTGACCACTTTAATCTAAATTTTATTTTTCAATTTAAAAAAATGTTTAAGTGTATTTTTGTTAATTTGTTTATGAATATGCAGTTGTTTGAAATATATATATATATATATATATATATATATATATATATATATATATATATATATATATATATGGCTTCCTTTCTAGTCCAGTTGGATAAAACGGAAAAGAGCATGCGGTGGCACGCAATGACGCAGCGAAACAATGGTCCATGTAGGGATACATAGCAGAGTTCCGTGCCTTTTCTTTTCTCCAAACTATTTTTTTATTTCTCGATTGTCCATTAAATCTTGCATTTTGGCTATTTAGCTTGCTCTGGATTTTTTGTTTGACCTTCACTTTAAATTCAAAGGGAAAAAGATATTTAGGCTCAACTTACATGTATATTAGTTTTAACATGCTCCCGCTACCTATTTGCTCTTAAGTCTCTTTTGTCTTATTCAGCTGTCTGTCTGTGGACTAAATATATTAGCCATGCATAATCTATTAGTACATTGGGAGTGGATATTTGTTGTCTTTGCTAACTACTCAAACTGTCCTAATACTCTTGTTAGGTGAGTTCAAATCCCACTATTGTAAGTATGGATTAAAATCATGGCCAAACTTCTGGTTTGTTAACATTCCCTACAAACTTCTGGAAAAAAAAGGTAAAATAGAGCAGTGGCAAACCCTGTTTTACTTGGAAATTTTTTTTTCTGTCAGCCAAACTTCAATATTTAGTTTCATCACAGTCCTTGTTGAATTATAAAAGCACATGATTTCCTCCAAAGCCTGAAAAGTCCAGCTACTAATTAGTTTGCTTATGAATTGATGTGTAGTTTAATTCAATTTTGACGGACAATAATATGTTGTGTATGCTTTTGAAGATAGGAATATGGTTCTAAATCACTACATCTGCATACAGAAAGTGATATTATTTTTACATTGATATTCTACATTTGAATGTTGTTAGTCTTTTGGAGTGGATTATTTTTTAAACATATCCACAAATGTAAACTTCTATAATATTTCATATGTTCAATTTGATGAGTAGTTTCATTGTAAATCCATTTGTTGTAGTTCCTGCAGGTTGTAACAAAAAGAAAAACATTTTTTATTATCTTTTTCTTGTGAGTTTTAACATTTTTTTATCAGTTTTTCAATCTTTTTTTTTTGGGGTACTCATTATATATGTATTGTTTGCAGGATGAATTTTTGAGACGAAAGGCATCAATCACTTCTGAGGGAGGTAGTGTCCAATCTAATGAAGATGAACTCAATTTATGGTTAGAAGTTACTGGTGGTAAGAACAAGAAAGGCCGAATCTATGGCCTTGGATCTGAAACTCAACATATTGTCTCTTCTTCCTCGCCTCCTTCCATCAATTCTTCGGGGGTGCAAATGAAGATGCTGAGAATGAACATTGACAATTTTAATAGTTTATGATACTTGTGAATGAGAACATATATTTTCCCTTTTTAAGTATTTTAGTACTTTGAACTTGTGTGGCAACTATCTCTGTTTAATATATTAGTTATTTGGACTTTGTTAATTTCTCTAGCTATATATGTACAAGCTAATTTTCTAATTCAAGAGCTGCAAAATTGTTAATAAAAATGGTTAAAATCGAATTGTAAACAAAAAATGGTTAAAATCGAAGGGTGAACAAAAAGGAAAAAAAAAGTGCATCTGTATAAATTACCCACGGAATTTTCCCACGGAAAAACCGTGGGAAATTTCACACAATACTTACCACGGATTTTACGTGTGCAATTTCCCTCGAAATTTCCCACGGAATATTCCGTGGGCAATTTCACACCTACCTTACCACGGATTTTCCGTGTGCAATTTCCCTCGAAATTTCCCACGGAATATTCCGTGGGAAAAGTTCCCACGGACATAGCCGTGGGAATTTTCCGTGTGTCTTTTCCCACGAAATTTTCCGTGGTAAATTTCAAACAGAAATTTCCGTGGCAAATTTCCGTGGTAAAATACCCACGGAATATTTCCGTCTCCAAGTCCGTGGTAACTTTCCCACGGAAATAAATTCCGTCGGTAATTGCCTTTGTCACGATAATTTTGGAGACGGATTATATTCCGTGGGAATTCCGTGGCAAATTTTATTAGCCACGGAATTCCGCGGGAAATTCCGTGGCAAAGTGAAATTACCCACGGAATTCCGTGGGAAAATTCCGTGGGTAATGCGAGGTTTTTTTGTAGTGCAACTCCTATATTCATAATCAACACCTTCTCCAAATGGAAGAGGATTTTCTCCTCATTCATTTTCTCCTTTTCCCTCATCAACTTATTTGAGCCGTTGATTGGGAAGGGAGAGATGTTAAAGTAGTATTGTGATTGATTGACTCCAGACCAACTTTCCTTCCACCATAGGTCTCTTATAAATCACAATCTCCCTCAATGCATCTCCTAAAATTTTAGCATTAGAGTTTTCAAAAGCCTCCAAGGGGAAGCCATGAAATTGTAACCAAAAGGGCACATAACTAAAATCGACATCTTTGAGGACCATATAATCATCCCAGATCTGAAAATTTAATAGATGACCTTGTATAGACCAAGGTCTCCCTTTAAGTATTCGAGCATAGTCATTCCTCTTTGCGAAACGAAAGAGAAATATCATATTGTTCCTATCAAGCTCATGAACCTCCAAATTTTCATCGAGCTGCCATCTTTTTAATCATGGAGACAACAATCGAAATATTTAGATTCTTTCCAGTAACAATCTTTTAGGTATCCCTTTGTTTCTCCAACCTCCTTCTCAGGTTTAGTATGACTTGTGTCTGGCTTCCTGGAACTACTACCTTCCCCACCCTCCATATGTAACATCCCAAATTTTGGGATTTGAAATTTAAATATTATATGTATATTGATTTTTGAAATTTGGCCTAAATAATTAAAGTATAAATTATTGGAAATTAAGGCCTATTTTTTCCCTTAATTAAATTATTTCAGGAAAAAAATAAATTCAAGTAAGGAATAATTTAGGCCTAAGAATCTTAGAATTTATAGGGTATTGGAAAAATTAATTGATAAAGAAAAATCCTCATAATAAATTAAGGATTTATTTGTAGCATTTATATAATATTTATTCAATATTGCAATTAAATAAGCAAAGAAAAAAATCCTATTCTATTGACCCAAACAACCCATGTCCTATTAGATACAATTCCACTTCAATTCTTTTCATTCTTCTCTATTCAAGCCCAGCACGTGATGCCATATGTATCCGCATAATATATTTATGTCCATATTACTTATAAAAATTCTCCCTCCCTCAGCCCAACAACAAGAACAACCCAACCCATTAGATTACTTGAGCCATTATTCCTATCAACCTTAGTCTCTCACCGAAATGCGACAGCAATAGGAATATATATATATATGTCAGCGTCAGTTACGGTAGATAGCAGAGAAAATCAGGAAAAGGTGAATGGATCGTTACGGCGTATCACTCAGCCACGATTATACACGCAACACAGCCATGCTTCTCCAACTTAACGAATACCCAGCGTGTTCTTCTGCTCTGACCGTTAGTTTCGTTCTCAGATTGGATCCTTAAGTTTTTATTTAAGTTGTTGCCTTGGCTCTCATTCATTAGCGTTGCTGCAACTGAAAACAAGAGTGAGAGGAAGGTTGAAACCCAGCGAGAGAACGAGAAAGAGAGGGAAGGAGAGTGAGAACCAAGAAGGAAAAGAGAGAAAGCCGAGAGAGAGTGAGTGTTGAAGCTGGTGCTCTGTTTCGGAAACTAGAAACAGAGGTAAGTCTTGAGTTCCTTTCCTTCTTGTTTCCTTGATAAACCAAAACACACTGATATATAAAAAAAGGGGTTTGCTGC
This sequence comes from Acacia pycnantha, assembly GCA_025563575.1. Lineage (NCBI taxonomy): Eukaryota > Viridiplantae > Streptophyta > Magnoliopsida > Fabales > Fabaceae > Acacia > Acacia pycnantha. The sequence continues at coordinate 86,141 of JAMWYP010000421.1, read as the reverse complement.
CCTATCTTTATATGCATAGGTCAGTAGTCGCTGCACATAGTATATATGTGTGTGTGTGTGTTTAAGAACTAGAAGCTTGTTATATCTATGTATAATGTCGCTGTTGTTAGAAGAATAGAGAAAAGTTGATGATCTATATTATGTATATGTGTGCCACATATGAATTGGGAAAAGAAAACAAGCTGAAGTATATATATAAACATACGTTGCCTCATGTGTAAGAAAGAGAATGGGTTAGTGCTTATAAAAACAAAGCTACTATTGGTACACAAACATCGCTGCATATGAAATAAAAGAAAAGAAAGAAAAAGTTCATTGATACTATATGTGTGTGTGTGTATGATGTCGTGACCATTGGAGGAGAAAGAAAGAAGAAAAATCTGCTGTTATGTGTGTGTGTGTGTGTGTGTCGGTGCACTTGGGAACAAAAAGGGAAAAAAAGAGAGAGCTTGCTGTGTTGAGAAATACCTATATGTGTGTGTGTGTTGCTATTCATGTAAAAAAAGAGGAAGTAATGCTGTCATAATATATATGTATACTTATACATCAGTGAAACCAGAGCCTTGCATGGGTTTTACTGATTAATATATATATATAAATATATGTTACTGCGCTTGGAAGAAAGAAAAGAAGTTTTGTTTTGCTGTCAGATTAAGAAAATGAAAACTATGCATATATACATATAATTATCACCGCATATCTATTATTTTGAATGAGTGTGTATATATAACTATACATGGAAAAGCAAGGCATATGGTTTAATGGTGAAGAAGAAATTATATTATTTTGAGTTGATTCTCATTTAAATCTTATCTTGAGTTGAATAAAAGGAGGTGAAGTTTTGGTTGTGTATGAAGAAACTTTTAAGTGTTAATAATGGTGTTTTCGAATTTCAGAATATATATTTGACTATGGTCCTATTAATACTTGGAAAAGGTTGATGATAATAATTCTTCTTATATTTATATAGAAATCATTGAAGAGTTTTAGCATATTTATCATTGGAGGATAACTTAGATGACATTTATATAAGTATACCCTGAATCTTTAGGGAATAAAAGGGTGAACCTGCTATTTTATAGAGATATATATGATTATGTGTGTGATATATATATATATATATATATATATATATATATATATATATATATTGAAGAAAAAGTCAAAAACACTGGCGAAATTAACTTTTTATGAAATCCAAGTCTCAGGTGAACCCAAAAGACAAAGCAATAGTTTTCGAAGATCAAGCAAAACAACAAAGCGAGGTTCAGGACTAAGTCACTACCTTCTAATAAAGCAAAACGGACCAGGACTTCGTCTCCTTCACTGTCGGATTCGAGAAGACACTTAAACTCTCTTCGGTGAAAAGTCTTAGAAACCTCAAGCACGCGGCCAAAAATCGAGCAATAAACCACAAGCTTCAACTAGTCGAAACAACCCTCAATCGGTCGAACGCGAGTCGAGGTTGGGTTCGGGTGGTCCTACAACTTCTCAACTAGAAGGAACTATACTTGAACCTTCACTGGGTATGATTACGGATCCTTTGGTTGTTGATGACTTCAAGAAATTTGCTTTTTATTTTGAAAAGATTCCATTTTGTCTCATTATCTACGTTGATTTGGCATTCTTTAAAGATAAGTGCAATTTGGATCTCGCTGCGTGGCTTCATGATTTATGCTGTTGGATATTATTAGTTTTAATGATGTCTTATATAGATGCCATTATCGAGCAAAAGTTTGCATACTACATTTATCTTCTACTTTGACTAATTCTTATATTTAATGTAGATGTAAAGTTTAATACAATGAAGAATGATCAAGAATGGAGATTGAAGAAAGAAGAACTTGTTAAATATTATGAGAATACCAATATTCAAGTCTCGTGATCAAATAGAAGTTGGACAGCTCAATTCGGACTTAAAATAAGCAAGTTCAAACTTCTTGATGAATAGTAGTTTGCTACGGTAATTTTCGCATGAACGGTGTCATGCTCGAGCACAAAAATTTCCATGCTCAAGCAAAGAAGCTGTGCTTGCTCGAGCAACAACGTTTTTCAAAGCTCTGATCACCTCTGTTTTGCGTTTCATTTGGCGATCTTTGTAATTCAATGATATCTCTCAAACCAAAAGTATGATTGAGGTGAAACCAATTTTATATGAAAATGACTCCCAATGTGTCATTTGCATATAAAATTCAAGTCCAAATAGTCAGATGATGAAGGAGCTATGAATTTTGAAAGATGACGGTGAAATTCACGCCACATAGTAGACCAAGCTTGGTATTTTGAGTGTATCTCACAAACGAAAAATTCAAATGAGCTGAAACTAGTGCCATTTGAAACTACACTCACATACCTTCCCAAAAACATAAAGATCATAAAAACATAAGATCAATTGAAGGAGATATGATCTTTTGAAGTTGACGGTCAATTCAAAATCTTTGCAAAAAACGGCGCTCAAGAACAACCCCAATTCATCTGATGATAACGAACAAAATACAACAAGTTTGGAGTTGATTCTTCTTGCATTGAAAATAATAATTGAAGAGCTTTATGAGCATGGGTGGTTTGCCAAAATTGAAGCTATATCGAAGACGTTATGCTCACGAGAAATTAACTATTGTGCTGTCAATATTATTGTTACTTGAAAGTCTCTACATTCTGGAACTTGAGCTTTGTACTGGAGAGAATTATTCTTGTTAACGCATGATCAGAAGATTCAAGAATAGAAGTATGAGATGATTTTACTACTTCACCGTTGATAGTTCAATAACTCATACACTTTGTTTCTCAATGTTTATATGGTTTACACTAGAGAGTGAAATGATTTGTATGGTACTTCAGTGTTTATTCATCTTCTCTTTTAGAGAGAACATTTCTGGTTATTAAATCATTGTAAGAATCTCAAGTTGTAGGACTTGGAGATTGGGTTATCAGTTTACAACGTGTAAGGGGGAGTGTATCCTAGTGAGATGATAACTTCGAGTACAAAGTGTGTAACTGATTGAAAGGTCTATCTCAGTTTACTATCATATGCATTTGCTACCCAAGATACATGAGAGTGATGATGACTCTCTAGTTACAAAGATTAGAGGGAAAGAGATTAAGCTTATATGAGATGACTTAAATATCTTGCTTGGTGTGATTGATGCCCCGAGGATCCTCCAAAATTGTTTGATGCGAGTGTCACGGATTCTTCTTCCTACTAGACCATATGATGGTAAGAAGGTGAACATTTCCCAGATAATGATGAAGGATGAATACGGGGTGCTTTGGTATGTGTACAACGAAGCTCGAGAAGGTCAAAGCTTTACGCACTTTGTCAACAAAGATTTTGAGAGGTTTGCTTCTATTGTTGCTAAGAGCCAAGGAACCTTGGCAAGTGGATCTTGGATGAGATGCTCTCCTTCATATCCGAGGCCCCGTTAAGAAGAGAGCCACTATGCCTTACCCTTCTTTGGTCTCTCACATCCTCCAAACTCACAATATCCGTACCTTTCAAATGATAAAGAAGAGCTTCCCAAGAAATTTGGCCCCAAGCACATGATTAGTATGAGTATATCATTCACCGAGAGTTCAACCAAGAAGAAGCTCAAGAAAGAAAAACCGGTAGTAAAGTTTTCGACATCTAAGATTCCGGATGAAGCTCGATCCTCTCGGGCTCCTCATGCATCCACGGGTTTTCCATCCTCGCCATCATTTGCTTAGGCGGCTTCTCGGATCGATTCGGACCAATTCGAATGTCATTGCTCCTCTTGTCGTGAAAGTGGTAAACCTTCGAGAAAGTTATGGAATCCTTTCGAAGTTAAATGTCGAGATGGTCAAAGCTATGTCGGCTAAGATGACCAACTTAAAGGCTCATCTTGATCTACAAATGGACGAGATGAAGGCTCGAAGGAAGAAATGGATGCAAGGTTCTCTGTTCTATTTGATCATCAACGAGAGATCAAAAAGGAGGTTCGAGAACTTGACTCAACAAAGCAATACAATCTTCAACGCATAGTAGACCTCTTCGATTACACTTCGAATGCATTTGTGACAAGCTTTGGTCTGACGTTCCCATTGCTTCGCCTCCTCCCGATCCTTCTCAACCTTCCTCTCCCATTACTTCTCTGTGGCATCCACCCCTATTTTAGCCATTACTCCGACCACGGTTGTTCTTCCTTCCTCTCGGCATTCCCCATTGATCCACGCCATTGTTCCACTTACCATCTTCCTCCTCGATAGTCATTCCTCCCTCATCCCTCTCTTCGTCTTTTTTGATGAACAATATCGGTGGTATGGCAACAACATCACGTAGTGGTGTTTTTGCTTCATGATTAACATATGCCTCATTTTCCATGACTAATCGGAATCTATCTCTCGTAGCTTCGAAGGATGAATTTCTTTGCCTCATTCTTTTAGCCACCTCTGCGGAGCTCGGACTCACTATAATTTCTAGGACTATGAACTTGGAACGAGAGATGAACGAAGGAAAGAATGAATTAAAATCATGAAGCTTTTGTGTTATCTTTATTTCCTATAGAACAAACACTTTTGTGGCACGGACGGAAATGTTAATTCTCTATGTGTTTTGATGATAAGCGACAATTGTAAACTTAAATGAAGTTTGTCTTTGCTAAGTTAGAAACTTCTTGCAAAGACAAACTCGAGTTTAGAATTGGCAAACTTGAGTTTGATTTTGACAGAGAGTATATCAAGTTATTTAAACTTAGCCAAACTCGAGTATGGATTTTTAAACTTGAGTTTATCCTTGTGGGCGAGAGCCTTCAAAGAGTTTACAAATTAAGTAAACTCGAGTTTGTATCGGAAAACTCAAGTTTCTATCAGACCGAGAGTTCTCAAAAGTTTTATTTCTAAAGTAAACTCGAGCTTTGGTTTTGTAAACTCGAGTTTAAGTTAGACCGAGAGCTTTCAAAGAATTTTGAACAAAAGTAAACTCGAGTCTATGTTAGTAAACTTGAGTTTACGCCATACGAGAGTTTTCAAAGAATTTACTCTTTTAAGAGAACTCGAGTTTAGATTTATTAAACTCCGAGTTTGAGTCGAACCGAGAGCTTTTCACTATATTTTAAACTTAAGAAAACTTAAGAAAAGAAATCTGATTTTTTTTTTTTTTTTTTTTACAAATAAGGGTTTGAGTCTGCACTGCAAACATGGGCAATAGTGTGGCTCCACCACCGCCTCGAAGCACAATAGAACGGAAAAACCAAAGATAAAGTCGTTAGTTCTTGTGTGTTTTGATGATCACAAACACCGAGTTTTTGATTTAATGGATTGGTCAAAGTGTTTTATTAAATGCCCAAGCAGTTTGACTAACATGCCCGAGCATCATCGGTTTTGATAGCAAAGTTAAGGTAAAACATGTATCATCGAAGCATGCCCGAGCAAAGTGCAAGTCATGCTCGAGCAGAGGTAAGAAGGATGCTCAGCAGGTATCAATATTTACTTAAGCTTTCATCTACCGGATTACTCTTGCCCGAGCATGAATATGGCATGCTCGAGCAAGGGAAAAGGGATGCTCGAGCGGTATCGTGCCTATTAGTTTTAGTCTCTGTCTGCCTTGTGCCCGAGTAAGATATTATCTTGCCCGAGCAGCATGCTCGGCGTGAACGACGAGTTGCTCGAGCGGACATACTTTTTAAATCTTGATAGCTCTCGGCCTTATCCATGCCTAAGCATCGTTTCGGGATGCCCGAGCATTGGCAAAGACGGCATTGAATGATGCTTGAGCATGAAGCCTGGTTTGCTAGAGCATCGACAATAATTATGTTTTCAAACACTTGAACTAGCCATGCCCGAGCAAGTGCCATTGAATGCTCGAGCGGGATGCTCGAGCAGTGGTTTGATAATGCCCGAGCATAGGACGACACTTTGGTCTTACAACATATTTCTTCTAGGGATGCCCAAGCAAACTGGAAGTCATGCTCGAGCATGATCATCCTCTGTTCATTAAAACGAGATGCTTTTAAATTCAAATCCCTTGGGTTACCTTCAATCTTTTTCTTATCTCACTCAAAGATATTTATACTAAATATTAATCATTATTTGAGTGTATTTCGATTGCTAACCATTGTTTAGGTGAAAAGCAAAAGCTTTGACGAAGCATTAAATGCAATTGCCAAAACCGGTGTTATCCTCAAGCAACCACTTCTCGATCAATGTAAAGCATTTATTGATATTCCGCTCACACATTAAATGCTAGCTCTCAATGGGAAAAACAAAAGGAATGAAGAGAATGTCGTGACTACATATCCACTGGATTATTAAACGGCGAAAATATTATCCGAGCTTCCACTTTGTCTAACGGATATATTCAAGAGTCTCAACATTAATTCTTCAAGCTTCACCAACTGTCATTTATTGCAACATCTATAAATACGAAGCATTGAATTTGCTACCTACCGAAATGTTGTGCATTCAATTCGAATTTATTGCAATCTATTGTTTCATTAACTTAACTAATATCTTCGAGATATTTCAAAGTGTATTTCAGTGTTTATCTTTTATCTACTCGTAAGATGTCGTTCTGCTCTTCTCTCTGTCTCTGTTTTAAGAGTTCTTGAGCTATTAGCGAAAGAATTTTATAATTACCTATTCACCCCCCTCTAGGTGATATTTCATCTTCAAAAGCTAAGAATATTAACCAAGATGAGGGTCTTCGCTTAAGGCACTGACCGGAATGGTTCACAAGAAACCTTACAGACACTCACGAAGGAGAGGAAAGCTCTCACAAAGAAGAGAGAGGAATATTTTTCTATATTTGTAGTAAGTAAAAAGTATTATATGAAGGGAATTGTGATGAGGTCTTAGGTGCTACTAAAATGTTTTCTCATTTAATTTCAACACTATTATGCACAGGGAACGTGAAAAGCAAAACCAATTTCTTCTTCTCAAGTAGTATCTTTCTTTTAGATGAAAATTTCAATGCTTCATATTTAACATATAAAAATATTATTATAATTTTATTTAACAATATATAGATCAATTTAAATGGATAAATATGATCTAAATTTACAACAGTAGATTACTATCATAAACTATAAAGTATATTTTCTTCCAATATTTTTCTAAATTAATTAGTAAAGCTGTAACAGTTTACCATAAACGAAGGTTAAATTAACGCATGATAGAATTGGAACATTAAAGTAATCTTGATGTAAGTTCAATTTATAAAAATCGATAGGTTCAGTTAATTTGAAGGCATACCTAAATTAGGTAGGTTTTGAATTTCATTAATGGAAAATTAAGCTGAAGAGACATATTTATTTCTAGTAAACTATATTATAACAACATTAGGGCAACAAAAGGTGTTTTTCTACATTTATTTATAGTGGAATATATTATACCAACTTTAGTATTTGGTAAGGGTGGAAATCTTGAAGAGCGAAAAGGGATTCCAATTTCAGAGTTATTATGATGTTGCTGCTTTTTCTTTTTCTTTTTCCGATGTGCCAAGATTGGTTTTTTTTTTTTTCCTTTTACCAATTTATGGCAGTTTTTACACAGCTTCCTTTCGACTAACTACTTTTGATATTATTATTCCTTTTTTTCAACAATATATTATTACTCCTTAATATTTTAAATTTTATATATTACTCCCATGCGATATACAGAAACTAGTTGATAGTTGAATTTTATCCTAAATATAAGATTTTAATTTACTTTGTCTATCTAATTTAGTAATTTCTAAATTTTTCTCAAATCATCTTTATTAATTGTATACATTAAAGAGAGTTTTCATCAATGACGATCATACTAAATGAGGTATTTTAGAGAAACCAATAAATGTTTATTATAAATAATAATTTTTTAAGATTTCTAAAAATTATCTCAATATTTATAAATTAGTTATTTAACTAATAATTTTAATTCTTACCATATTTTGTGCAAAATCCCTCAATGTAACGGCATCACTATGCCACTTTCGGTATTTGAAATTCATAATTTTACGATCAACGAAGGCTGAGCTTCTTTGTGAAGTAGAGCCGAAAAATCGGCCAGGCCGCAGTCAGTAGAGCCCTTTTAAGCCACTGCTATTCAAGGGCCAAGTTTGAAAATTAGAGAAGTTAAATGAAATTGTCATTGCATGGCCGGTCTTGTAGGGCCTTAGGCTTAAATGGGCCACCAGAGGCCCTTTTAATTTATTATTATTATTCTTTTGATGCATGGATTCACATACGATGATAATTTACTAATTTATATGTATTTTGTATTTGTGAGATTTATTTATCCATTTAAGTACAAATACATAAATATATAATAACTATACTTTAATTTTATGATTTGGTTTATTATTTGTTACAAATAAAGATTATGGATGTGTTCATGATGCGGGAGAAGAAATTCATGATACTCATGTAGCGAGCCTACTACTCAAAGTGAAGCATAATCAAATGTCTTTGAAAATGATGATCGTGGGGAAGATGACAATGATAGTCATTGTACTAATATTGATTAGTGGTGTGCTTCTTATGTTTTATGTGAGTTATTTGTGGACAATAGTTTGCTTTTGATTACAAATTAGTGAATGTGTTTATTTGTTGGATAATTCATGTTGTTTGGATATTAATGTTGACAACATTTATTTTACAAATTAGGACTTTAATTGTTATAATTTGCTAATTATATTTCTTTAGAAAAAAAACGAGAGGAAAAATAGTTAAAATTTGGAATAGTAACTTTTAGGCCTGTAGAGTGGCCACAGCCTGAGTGCTCTCAGGCCCGGCCTTGAAAAACATATGTTTTTCTTACCCCTAGCCCTATTAGGCTCTACGGCCATTCAAGGGCTAGCCACGATTCCCAGCTCTCTTGTGTAGGCAATCATTTGATATGATGATCTCAATCATCTTTATTCAAAAAGTAGTCAAAAAGTGACTGACATATCTCAATATGCTCAATCTATGTATTCACGCATTTACTTTTTTTGGGGAGGGGGTAGATGTATTCACACATTTACTTTGACAAGAAGACTACAATAAAGGAAAGAAGTAATGTTATATATACCTATATACACGGAGTAGTTAACCATATATTGGTGGCATTGGTCCAGATAAATTTATCTTCCAACGCATTAGCATTGATGGGGATTTTAGAATAGCCTCTAAAAGATCAGTCGAGAGGTACCGAGCTATTGGAGAGAGATTCCACTGCCCATTTACAATTAGGTCACACACCCTTCCATGAGTGACAAAGGGTTATTTGGGGCTATTGGTTTGCTTGGGAAGTCCACATCGATACCCACTTATCTCCCTAAATTCTAATGTTCGACCCCGTCCTCACATCCCATCCGAGATCACCTTTCATGAAGTCTCTACCATAAATGAGGCTTGACAAACACCATGAAGCTCTATGCCCCTTCTTTGCATCAATAAATTCACCTTTGGGAAAATAGACACTCCTAAGAACTTGGGCCCACAAATCCATAGGTCGCACCATTAGTCGCCATGCCGTTTTTGCCAATAGCACATCATTCATGATCAGCAAATCTCGGTGTAATACCCGAAATTTGAATTAGGAATTTAAGGGCCAAAGTGCCAAAATGACGAAAATGCCCTAAGGGACATAAATGACTTAGAAAAATTATGGAAAATACCCTTGTAAATTATAAAATAATGCATGAGGCATGGAAATTCTAATGTTAAGGCAAAAGTTTGAAGATAAAGGAGTGTCTTAATTAAGAAAATTATCAACAAGTGATAATAAAGTAATTAAGTAATATTGAGCTAATTACTTAAGCCCGAGCAAAGAAAATTATGAAACAATTATGTAAAGCTCAAAAATTAGTGGAAAATGGTTTGAAATTAGTAAAAATATGTTTACTAATTAATTGGAAATTTTGGAGAAAAATAGTTGAGTTTAGGTATTTTTGAGCCTAAATACAAGTTTGGACCAATAGGAAAATTTTGTAAAAAATTATGTGAAAATAATTATTTAATTAATTAAATAATTAATTAAATAATTTAAAAAAAAAAACGAAAATTAAATAAAAAAAGGACCAGAATTTTGGGCCAAAGAAAAAGAAAAAGAAAAAGAAATGGAAAAATAAATATGCAACTTGCAAATATTATAATAATATAATTAATTAAAGTTAAAAAGGATGAATAGTAATTTGGAAATTAGGAAACGGATCCTATCTAGAGATCTAGGAATAGGAATCCCAAGGTCAAGGTAAAATATTGATCAGTGAGTTTTTACCTTCAAGTGACCTCTTCCGGAAATTAATTCCGAGGCCGTTTGTGCATTTTCCTAATAAAACAAAATAGGGAAAAATGCATATAGGCATATTTTTGGAAATGAAGAAAATAAATTCTAACTCAATATCTAGGAATGAGTTTGAATTTATATGGACATATTGGAATCGGTGAATTTTTCGAAGAGATTGATGTCTCTAAAACGAGTTTCGTAACCTGGACCGTCGGACACGTTTTCGAGGAACTTGGCATTTGTTGGAACCTGTAAGAGACCGAAATTTAAGTTAAATTAGATATTGTTGACGAGAAATAGAAGATCTTCAAAGCTATGGATTTAGAATTTTGAGATTTTCCGAGATTACGCGAAACGGGGACCGATCGGGAAAATGCAGTAGGCCAGGGCATAAAGTGAACAATTTTGGAAATTCCCACCTTGTCCCTTCAAAACCCTATAAATACCCCCCTCCTTCATAATTCTCACACCTTTTCTTCCTTCTCTTGGCCGAAATTTTTGTTGAGAATGAAGAGAAAGGAGCTCTGAGGAATGCGTGGCAAATGGGCTCCAGAATTGTCCGGAAAGTCTTCAACGGGTAAGTCTTTCGATCTTTAGTTTTTTAGTTCGAAAGATAGTAGAATTGTTAGATAGATTTAGAAAGTAGGTGACAAGATTCCTACAAATGTTTTAGAGCCTTGTTTGCGTTGAAAAAATATGCAGAGGTGTAAACATAGTAGGGATCGAGTCATTTGAAAAGTTGTAGTTTTTATAGCTCTTTTAAAGGTTAGGGGTAGTAATAGCCTTTAAATTTTGAGTATGATTGGGTATCATATGGGAGGGCTATTTTAGTCTTTATTTTCAAGAATCATAAATGCGTCGAAGTTCTGGCAAAATTTCGGGAAGAAAATTTGTCGAGTAACGAAATCTTTGCGAAATTCATGGATTAGGGGTAGAAGGGCAAAATGGTAATTTTTACCTAAAATGCCGATTATAATGCCAAATCACTAATGAAAGTGATATTACTCCTATAGGACGTCGAAATCTAATCTGCTGCCGTTACGCTGCCGAAGTGCCGCTGTTGGACGTTTTCACGTTTTTCCGTAGAAAAGTACGATTTCCGACGGAAGTGCCGTCTACCGTCAACGAAGGTACGTTCGCGTACTGTAACACTAACTCTGATGGTTATTGTATGAATATGTGTGTTTCCTCTGTCATGTGTGTACTGATTGTACTTTTGTGCCGTACTCGATTATGCTGTTGCTGTACTTGTATGCTTCGTTATGCATTATACATCCGATTGTATTATTCTCTGTCATGTCATACATCCGATTGTATCACTATCCATTATGCCTTAACCTTACATCCATTGTATTGTTACGCCGTGCATATCTGATTATGTACATTCCTCATTGTGCTTTAACCCTACATCCGATTGTATTGTTATTGCCATACATATCGATTATGTATTCCTATGTCGATCATAGTAAATGTTGCCAAGATATTTGAATGTCTGTCGTACATATATGTTGTATATAAACATGAGGTTAACCGTTACCTGAGATCCAATGTGGTAAATTGGATCTCAGCTCTTAACATAGCGTCAGGTTCGGGAGGACCAAGGATCGAGGAGAAGGACAAGCAGCACGCCTAGGAGTAACGGCTGAAGACTTCTTTCGTATTAGTTTTGAAACACCCTTGTACCATTGTGTAAACAAAGAAGACATGCTACCATGGGTATTTTAATATATATATCAGTTACTCAATCGCTCCGGTGCACTACTCTGATCATTTTGAAATGATGTTTGATAAAAAAAAATTATACTGCTTGTGAAGTTGGGATGTTACAATTTTGGTATCAGAGCAGTAGTCCTGGCATGAATTTAGCTATGTTATTACGGACAGTTTGGTGCCGAAGGCAAGGCTAGTCTACGTGGGTGTGCCAATCAGTCTCTGTGAACTCGGTGAGGCCCCCATGGTAGACACTTACCCGGCCATTCATTCGGTTAACGGAGTTAAGTTCTACGCCTTTTCAAAAATTTGGAGCATATTTTGAAAATGAGTACTGATATAGCCCTGAGTTGGTGTACCACCTCATTTCGGTGTACTGGTTTGAACCGGTATACCATTCTGAACCGGTGTACCACTTTCTGTCGGTACATCAATTCGATAATCCCGATATCGGTTTCGATAACCCCGATATCGTCTCCGATAGCTACGATAGCTCGATATCGAGTCTCCGATAACTCGATATCGAGTCTCACGATCACTCGATAACCGCCGTTTGTCTTTGGACGGTGATTCTTTCCTAGCATCGAGCTTACATGCGATGATAGGCCACGCCGGACGAAACCCCGAGACCAATAAAGATAAGTACATGCAAGATTTGACTCATGTAGAGGAACTTCGATACGTTTCCCATACCCGTTTCTAAGAAGAACGAACCAACGAAATTCGAACGAGGGACATGTTCTTTGGTGTCTATTTGTTAGTAGTATAGATATGAAGTGCGATAGAAATTGTGATATGATCATTGTTGTACTCCGAGTATAACTAGTGTTTTCCCTAATGAAGGAAAAGAAAAAAAACAAGTCATGGCGAATCTGAGAGAAGCCGGAGCTCCCGGAGGCCGAGGCGAGGCCGTGGTGGAGGACGAGGTAGACAACCTCGGGTAAATCCGGAACCAAACCAACCGAGCGAGAATGAGATGCGGAGATGAGGAGAACCTTGCAAGAGCAGCAGGCTCTCATCAATACACTTACGGAGAGACGAGAATCGACAAGACCGAGAAGCCGAGAGACAACTAGAAAGACGACGAGAATGAGGAAGAGCATAATAATGAAGAAGAGGAAAACGAGCAAAGTGACGGGCACGATGAGGAATCGGAGGGATCAGAAGGTCCCAATCACCTCCACGACGAGGGAGAGCTGTGCAGACCACACAACAATGGGTCACACAGTTTTGCAAGCTCAAGCCACCTACTTTTCATGGAAAGAACGAGTTGGCAGAAGATTGGCTGATGAGCTTAGATAAAATCTTTGAAGTAATGGAATGTCCGAGCCGGAAAGCTCATTGGCAATTTACAAACTCGATGGTGACGCACACGGATGGTGGAAGAGTGTTTCCACAACTTTACGAGCCACATTACTTGGAGATGTTCTTGGAGCAATTCAATGAACAATACTTTCCTTCCTCGATACGGGTAATCAAGGAAGAAGAGTTTCTGCGATTCAGCGGGGAAATGAAGAGTCATTCGACGACTACTTCGCCGTTTACCAACTGTCGCGGTATTCATCATACGAAAATCTACAAGAATGAAAGTGGAAGGCTAACCGAGGCGTAACCGGGCTGAAATATGACATAAGGGCAAGGCTGGTATCTCGAGATTTTCTAAAATGGCCAAAGCGGTGGAATCTGCGGAAGAATTGAGCGCAACTGAAGGAATTACGTATATTACGGAATCAAAATAGTAGCCATACCAATCGTAGCGAGGGCAACCGTGAAAATTCCTCACGGAAGAGAGAAGCACCACAGGTGACTCTCAAGGAGAAAGCAAGAGGCCAGCCCGATTTAGGCAGCGGTATAACCCGGGAACATCGGGACCCAGACCATGTCCAAAATGCGGAAGTATCATCCACAAAGTACGGGTGCGATGGGAAGGCGATATGTTTCAAGTGTCAAAAGCGGGGCACATCGGTGTGTCTTGTCCGGAGAAAGCTGCAGCGTCAAGACCGCAGAACCCGGGCCGAATGTACGCGCTAACCGATACCATGGACAAAGAACTTCCGGAGAGAGTCCAAGGTACCATCTCTTAAGGAATTTTTCCTCTGTACGTTAACTATATGTTAGTTATGCAACTAAATCGTATGATACGTGAACCATCTTCGTGACGTATTCCATGTTTCCTCGTTACTATATTTCGACCGTGATCATGTCATTGAGTAGGAGGTATCTCATTTTGTCATGGTGTATGGGCACCATGGTGACATGTATGATATTTTGTGTTGTCATGGTGTATGGGCGCCATGGAGACATTTTGGTATCTGTAGTGTTGACCGCGGTGTATGGGCGCCTCGGGAGACACTATATATCAAAGTACAATATGACAAGATCTTTATGGTCAAACCAAAGCGAATTCTCGATCGCCGGGAGGAGCGGTGACAAATAAAGCGAAGATCCGAGCGCGTATAGTTCGAGATCAGGATAGTACAAAGTTAAGTGGGTAGAATACAAATTTCGAGGACGAAATTTTGTTTAACGGGGAGAAATGTAATACCCCGAAATTTGAATTAGGGAATTTAAGGGCCAAAGTGCCAAAATGACGAAAATGCCCCTAAGGGACATAAATGACTTAGAAAAATTATGGAAAATACCCTTGTAAATTATAAAATAATGCATGAGGCATGGAAATTCTAATGTTAAGGCAAAAGTTTGAAGATAAAGGAGTGTCTTAATTAAGAAAATTATCAACAAGTGATAATAAAGTAATTAAGTAATATTGAGCTAATTACTTAAGCACGAGCAAAGAAAATTATGAAACAATTATGTAAAGCTCAAAAATTAGTGGAAAATGGTTTGAAATTAGTAAAAATATGTTTACTAATTAATTGGAAATTTTGGAGAAAAATAGTTGAGTTTAGGTATTTTTGAGCCTAAATACAAGTTTGGACCAATAGGAAAATTTTGTAAAAAAATTATGTGAAAATAATTATTTAATTAATTAAATAATTAATTAAATAATTTTAAAAAAAAAAAAACGAAAATTAAATAAAAAAAGGACCAGAATTTTGGGCCAAAGAAAAAGAAAAAGAAAAAGAAATGGAAAAATAAATATGCAACTTGCAAATATTATAATAATATAATTAATTAAAGTTAAAAAGGATGAATAGTAATTTGGAAATTAGGAAACGGATCCTATCTAGAGATCTAGGAATAGGAATCCCAAGGTCAAGGTAAAATATTGATCGGTGAGTTTTTACCTTCAAGTGACCTCTTAGGAAATTAATTAGGGCGTTTGTGCATTTTCCTAATAAAACAAAATAGGGAAAAATGCATATAGGCATATTTTGGAAATGAAGAAAATAAATTCTAACTCAATATCTAGGAATGAGTTTGAATTTATATGGACATATTTGGAATCGGTGAATTTTTCTGAAGAGATTGATGTCTCTAAAAGCGAGTTTAAATGCTTAGGACCGTACGGACACGTTTTTCGAGGAACTTGGTATTTGTTGGAACCACGTAAGAGACCGAAATTTAAGTTAAATTAGATATTGTTGACGAGAAATAGAAGATCTTCAAAGCTATGGATTTAGAATTTTGAGATTTTCCGAGATTACGCGAAACGGGGACCGATCGGGAAAATGCAGTGATAGGGCATAAAGTGAACAATTTTGGAAATTCCCACCTTGTCCCTTCAAAACCCTATAAATACCCCCTCCTTCATAATTCTCACACCTTTTTCTTCCTTCTCTTGGCCGAAATTTTTGGTGAGAAAGAAGAGAAAGGAGCTCTGGGAATTGTGCGGCTGGCTCCTATGAGTGTCAGGAAAGTCTTCAACGGGTAAGTCTTTCGATCTTTAGTTTTTAGTTCGAAAGATAGTAGAATTGTTAGATAGATTTAGAAAGTAGGTGACAAGATTCCTACAAATGTTTTAGAGCCTTGTTTGCGTTGAAAAATATGCGAGAGGTGTAAACATAGTAGGGATCGAGTCATTGAAAAGTTGTAGTTTTATAGCTCTTTTAAAGGTTAGGGGTAGTAATAGCCTTTAAATTTTGAGTATGATTGGGTATCATATGGGAGGGCTATTTTAGTCTTTATTTTCAAGAATCATAAATGCGTCGAAGTTCTGGCAAAATTTCGGGAAGAAAATTTGTCAGAGTAACGAAGTGCTGGCGAAATTCCGAGGTACGTTCGCGTCTTTGTAACACTAACTCGATGGTTATTGTATGAATATGTGTGTTTCCTCTGTCATGTGTGTACTCGATTGTACTTTTGTACGTACTACGATTGTCTTGTTATGCATATTTGATCTTGTTATCTGTTATACATCCAAATTGTATTATTCTCGTCATGTCATACATCCGATTGTATCACTATCCATTATGCCTTAACCTTACATCCATTGTATTGTTACGGCCGTGCATATCGATTATGTACATTCCTCATTGTGCTTTAACCTACATCCGATTGTATTGTTATTGCCATACATATCGATTATGTATTCCCTATGTCGATCATAGTAAATGTTGCCAAGATATTTGAATGTACATCGTACATATATGTTGTATATAAACATGAGGTTAACCGTTACCTGAGATCCAATGTGGTAAATTGGATCTCAGCTCTTAACATAGCGTCAGGTTCGGGTGGACCGAGGATCGAGGAGAAGGACAAGCAGCACGCCTAGGAGTCGCGGCTGAAGACTTCTTTCTGTATTAGTTTTGAAACACCCTTGTACCGCTGTGTAAACAACAAGACATGCTACCATGGGTATTTTAATATATATATCAGTTACTCAATCGCTCTGGTGCACTACTCTGATCATTTTGAAATGATGTTTGATAAAAAAAAATTATCTTGCTTGTGAAGTTGGGATGTTACACTCGGAATCCCATACCCCATGGCCTTTGTCAACCGATAGAGTGTTCCAAGCCTTCTAATGTAGGCGACTCCCAAATGCACTACCATCCCACCAAAAATTAGCTAGGATCCGATTTAGTTCCTTACAAGTTTGAATAGGAAATTTAAAACAATGCATAGGGTAAATTGGTATGGCTGAATAACTACTTTAATTATCACCTATTTACTTGCAAAGGAGAGAAATGAGAAGGAGAGCGGTCTATTTGTGAGCCTAGAGCAGGATCACCTATTGTTATTCCCTCCACCTCTTGAAGGGATGTTTGGAAGATAAAAACAATTCCAAGAGTGCAACATTTCCTTTGGCGATGTCTAAATAATGTCGTGGCTACCAATGATTCTCTTAGTCACGTAGAGACAGAGCTAGTACTCGTATATGCCGGATATGTGAGGGTGTGGAGAACCTAGAGCATCTATTTTTCAGTGCCCGTGGACTCGTTGTATTTGGTTCGGTAGCTCGCTTGGTGCTAAGTTTTTTCCTTCTCAAGTGCATAATTTTAATTCTTGGTGATTGGAACTTACGGGTATGTCTAATCGAACCCCTAAGACCTTTCCTTAATATGTTGGATCCTCTGGTTTATGTGGAAATATAAGAATGGCAAAATATTTAAGGGTTAAAGGCGTAATTTGCCACGGAAGTTATGCTAAGGAGCGCTCGGCCTGGAAGTTTTGGGTACCAAATTTGGCCGGAAGTATGAAAAAGGTACCAAATTTGCCCCGGAAATATGAAAAAGGAACCAAATTTGCCCAAAACTAACGGAAGGTCAAACGGACGTTTGCCACGTCGGATTTCTTTAGGTTAAATACCTAATTTGCCCTGGAAGTTTTTTTTGGTACCAAATTTGCCCCAGAAGTATAAAAAAGGTAGCAAATTTGCCCAAAGCGATGGAAGGTCCACGTAGGTCGTTAAAATGCCGGATGGCTAGGAAAGAAACACATTGGAGGGTGAGTCATATGCCGGATTATGTAACAACGTCGGCACCTCATTCATCTCTCTTTCTTCCATCTCGATTTCGGGAGTTTGTGCTTCGAATTTTCTTCCACTCCTTCACCGATTGGTATGCCGGCTTCACAACAATGCACTTGCCTCTGTTTGCTACCTTCCTCGCTTCGAATCCGATTGGTTTCGATCCCAAAAAATTTCAAACGAGATGTTAGAATTAGCTCTGGATCTGCAAAAGCCATCAGTTAGAGATAATTCCTAGAACAATTTTGTATTGCCATTGTACTCTAAAAAATGCTCTACCAAGAAACCAAATAGTTCTCCGAATCAAGATAAATAAAAAATCACCAAATTGTAAAATTTTAGAGAAGCAAAATAAGGAAATTGGGGGGGGGGAGTGAGGAGGCAGTACCTGAAGATTTGAGAATCAAGAAATTGTAAGGGTCTAAGGGATAAAATCGTTTGGTATGAATTTGCCACACCGCATGGCAGGTCCTCTGCCCCACATCAAAGAGCCATGGTGTTCACAATGGTCCCACCGACACTGTCTCCACTGTGTTTCTTTCCTAGTACTTCCGTGGCAAATTAGGTATTTAACCCAATATTTAATCATACAGATCCGAGACCCTTGCGGTGATCAACTTGGCTTGTAGTAGTAATCTAGAATTACGGTTGTCATAGGAGAAATTACATGCGACATCCCTAGTTGATAACAATGGGCATGGTCATGGGTGCTTACTTGGTGTCCTCCCGAGGATGGTTTCTTAAAGTTTAATTGTGATGGTGCATATTTTACTAATGTGGATGTTGCAACTATTAGTGTGGTATGCCGTGATTAGTTTGGCCAATTTAAGTGGGGATATATTTGTCGGTTCCCTATTTATATTTTGATGATGATTAACCTTTGGAAACATTACATGTACAAAGATCTAAGCAAAATAATTTGAACTTAGTCAAAAATAAGTTTCTTATTAGAAAATCTATTTGTTTCATCAAATTGGCTAAAGTCAATCTCTTCGTGCCTATTGCAAAATTGACATGTTGCCTCGAGCACAGTGAGAAGTATGCCTTGAGTTTGTGCCTAGACTCAAGCCAATGGTATTTATTTTAAAATGTCTTTTTAAATCGTGGTTGTCTTGCCTCGAGCCGATGGCGTTGATGTAACATCCCATTTTCCAAAAGCAGTATATTTTTTTCATCAAAACATCATTTTAAATAATCAGAGTAGAGCATCGGAGCGATTGAGTAAGCGATATGTATATATAAAATCTGTAAAAGTGCATTTGGATACAACAATGGTACAAAAACCGTGTGGTTCAAAAGTATAATACAACGAAAGAAATCTTCAACCGGATCTTCTAGTGGCACCTTGCTTCTTTCCTCGGCCCTCGGTCCTCAGGACCACGAAGCTATAAATGAGATCCAATTTACCACATTGGATCTCGTGTAATGTGTTAACCTCATGCTTATAAACAACATATGCGTAACAGATATTTCTACAATCACAGCAATGATCCATATAGGAAAACAATTCAGCATTATCATGACTATAACCCGTAAAAACTGTAATAGTGATCCAAGTACGGTTCCTTGATCACAGTGCATCTAAATGCGGTTCCATAGACACACCTGCATCTATGTACGATTCCATAGACACGGTGCATCTATGTATGATTCCATAGACACGGTGCATATAGCACCGAATAGAATGGCAGTGTAAGTGTCTATCATGGGGCCTCACCCGACTTTACGGCGACTAATTGGCACACCCACATAGACTAGCCTTGCCTTGACACCAAACTATTCATACAACATATCATCACATATATGCATTCAATAATCATCGAGCTAGTGTTACGATGACGCGAACGCACCTCAGTTGACAATATACGGTACTTCAGTACGTTTTGGCGAAACGCACTTTTGACTTGAAAGCAAATGCGGCAGCGGCACGTCGGGCAGCGTAACGACAGCAGATCGAAATTTCTGATATCCTATAATGATAACATCACCATTATCAATATCTGACATCATAACAGGCATTTTAGGTAAAAATTATCATTTTGCCCCTGACTCCCTAATCGTCGGAATTTCGCCAGCACTTCGTTATTTTGACTCTAATCTCATAAATCCGGGTATTACATTGACTCTAGCCAAAATCTTGACCGTTATATTTGAAAGTCAAGATGGACTCGAGCTACACTTAATGCCTCAAGCCAGAGACTTGTCTATCATGTTTCAAATGCTTTCCTTCACGATAGACTTGAGCCCGATTTCCTACCTCGAGTTTAGAGGTTGACTCGAGCCTCGCCTTTTTGCCTCGAGTCAATTCTCTTCTATATTTTTAAATGATCATCTGTCATGGACTCGGGCCATGTTTTTGTGTATCTCGAGTCTAGGGCTAGACTCAAGCCTATGTGATATACGCCTCGAGTCGGATAGTATTTTCAAATCTTCACCATATCTTGAACGATGCCTAGACTTGAACTTGTGATAAAATTGCCTCGAGTCAAGTTTGTCTCTGTTTTTGAAAATACTTATCCTCAATCTGAATATTTATGAGTGTGCTTTTGGATTCTTCATATCATCTATCATTAATATTCTTAAGCGCATTTAATCAGTTTGTTAATGAGCTCTAGAAGGTTAGATTGCGGATTAACTCTGGATTTTGAATAAAGCAATCCGACGTGTCGAGCATTTATTGCACTTACCTATTCGAGACACTCAACCATCGACATACTCCTGCACACCAAAAAGACGTTTTGAGTAAGATTATTTCATTCCTTTTGTTGGGTCCTCCAACGGTTGTAATCGCATGAACAAAAGAATTAAAGAATAATTGTGACGGCAATTATACGGACCTCTCACGCTTCATCTCTAACGGACGTTTAGTAGAGTCACAACGGATACTTCTTCAAGCTTCTCAACGGTCATAAATGCCAACAACTATAAATACCAAAAGCATTGAATTCTCCATCTCTGGAATGATGTCCATTCAACTCAAACTTATTGCAATCTACTATTTCATCTGTTTCATTAATATCTTCGGATATCTTGTACCTCGGTGTTCATTAATTATCTGCTCGTGAGGAGTTGTTAAACACTTATTCATTTTCTATTTAAATCTTATGGTTGAGGAACCTTAAGTGTGGGTGTACGATTACAACTTGTAAGGGGGAGTGAGTCCTAGTGTTAGAGGATCATTCGAGTTACGAGTGTGTAATTGTATTTGAACTTGAAAGATAGTGGAAATCCCAGTGTTATGGGGACTGGATGTAGGTCATTGAATTAGATCAAACCAGTATAAATTGCTCTGTGTCAATTTCCTTTCTCTATCGTTGTTCTATTTGTATTCATAAACTTTTAGCGAAAAAGTATTTTGAAATCACCTATTCACCCCCCTCTAGGTGATATTCCACCTTCAATATTGACAAACCGAAATCGCTCTATGCCTTTATGATTGAGGCGTTAGCTCTAAAAGAGCTTTAATATTAGCCTTAGATTTAGGTCATGATAAGGTTATTTTTGAAACTGATAATCTTTCCTTGCAAACATGTGTTGAAGCTAAGTCTCGTGATTTAGGGACCGGAAGTGTAGACATTTTATTCATGATATTGTTTGTCTTCTTGCTACTAAGGTTGGGTTTTCACGTGTTTTACTCCTCGAAGGCGGAATCGTGTCGCTGACTCTCTTACGCCCGATGCTTATAAAGAGGTGTACCCATTTGGGTGGGTCTTTCAACCATCACCGCTTTACTATCACTTCTAACCTTGGATTGTAGGGAGGCTAATATTTTGCCTGATGATGTCTCATTTCCAGCCATGTAATGAGTGGAACTGATTTCTGGCTTATTTGTTCTTGTTGTTATTATGTTTTGCCGGCCTTGTATTTGCCAAGTTTATGCCTTTATTTCCCAGCCTGGTTTAGTTACTTGTAATAGCTCTATCATTTCCATAATAGCAATATATGGTCCTTTTCGAGCAAAATATATATATATACGGAGTAGTTTGGGAAAAAATACACATATATATATACACAAACACACAGAATTAAATGTATTGATTATGGCTTAGACAAGAATATCTCATGATGGAGTGATGAAAGCATTTTGAGAAATATTCCAATAAATCACCTAAGTTCTTAAGAGGACTGATTGTGTGTGTTTTTAGAAGCTAAATTGATATTTACGAAGCAGAGAAGCTAAACACTACTCCTTTATTCATTTATTATTGTGTAGACTTTATACTCTTAAGGTACAATATATATTAATTCGGGATAGGATTGGAAAGTTTTTAAATTATAAGATAGAGGTAATCAGATTTTAAATTTTTCTTGATTCAAATGAAACATATTTAGAAGAGTGACCTATAAATAGTGGTACTACTCTAATTCAATTATGGCAATAAGGACAAGTAAAAAAACAGAGGTTTAATTTATCTAAAATTGAATTAAATTGCAAACTGGAGTGTAGAAGCCAACATATTAGAAAACTACAGTATAGTAAATAATGATCAAAGTTTCAAATTCAAGCTTACAATAAGGAGGTATTTAACCAAACACTCTCACAATCTTCCTAACATAATTCCTAAACCTTGAAATCAAAATTATTAACCAATTTGAATGGAGTCATAAGACCAGATAATAGACCTATCCTTCATCCACCTCCTAGTTAGGAGTTAAGGCAGGGTGGCCACACAAATGGAATAGGTGAAATCGAAACTGAGTAATGTAATTGATGCATAGAAGTAAATGAATTGATATTAAAATCTGTAGGTGAAGGGAGGGGATGGCGTCAATGTAACCTGCAATTGATGTTGCCTTTTGTTTTTGAAAAATTAAAAATGATATTCATTTCTCTAATAATTAAAATGTTCCATGGGTATAGGATAACAGTTATTATGCAGTAAAAATACAAAACAAGATATTGAAACCTGTAAATGAAGTTGTAACAATGTGATACCATAAATTAGAATAAAATATTGGAAATAAAAATTTAATTAAATTCAACAATTAAGTGTTTGAATTCCTAAAAACCCATGGACAAAATTAAGCACAACAGACTTAATTTTATCATCAGTCAGTCACACTTTTTCATTGTCATTGCAACAATCAGGGTGCTGTCAAATTAACAAAGCTGATTAAAATAAAATATCTTAAAACCTTTATCCTTGAATGAGCAATGTATCCTTCTCCTCCCCAAAGTAGTCGAGTGTTCTCCTACGAATTAGCTTCCTTTTGAGTTGGCATTCAAAAAACATGTTCACATCAGTCAAGATAAAACTCCTCTCACATACTTACCTCTCATACTTTAAACCACGTTGAAAAAGTAGCTTCTACCGTCATAAAGGCACTGAGCTCATGAGGAGAAGCAAGTGGTCGCTGGGTGAGTTGGTTGAAATGATTGAGATTGTACCACTCTCTTATCTCTTCTTTTACGTAACTCTCTTCACCCATATCCCTTTTTTCAGGTGGAGGGCCGATAAATGAGGCATTAGAAGTTTGTTTAATGTGAAAGGAACTGTTATGAGCTCTTATATGCTGCCAACATGTTTCCTCGTTTAATTCCAACACCATTATGCACAGGTGACGATTCGGACCTTTAGCCCCAAGTTCCTAACATGTTGACCACTCTTCACTTCTACTCCTAATCAAACTTGAGATATGGAAGCATACAACAATTCCAGACCATTCACTTTCATGCAAATCTCCAGGTATGTCCACTCATCACATTTTCCATTATTTCATGCAAATCTTTAGGCAAAAGATGATATTTTTTATTTGTAAACCATGATGGTAGTTCGTTTCCTCGAATAATTGCACAAAATTCTCTTAGGAGAACATATTTAGCTGACTACAAACAACATACTAAACTGTGTTATAACAATATTATTTATCAATAAAGGGAGTAAATATGTGAGAGAAAGACACAAAAATTAGATACCTCATCGTGCTTACAATCTAGTGGGATAACATCGTATTTCTCAAAAGAGATTATATATTTGGTTCGTCCACGATACTGAAATACAAAATTAGTCATGTTAGTAGAGTTTAGCTAAGAAGACACACATAACTCATGGTCAAGTGCAGCAACCAATTAAGTTCCATAACTATCTATCTGATAAAGGTTCCATTGAAATACAACACAATGCATTTATTCGAATTAACTGTGGTGGAAGCCATAGCAATGACTTGAGCCTTTTGCAACAATCCAATGAAAGAAAGACAAGTTGAGAAAGACTAGAGAAGTAACCACTGGGTGGATTAACAAAATCATTACCACTTAGATCCAATACAATGAGTGATGTTAAACTGTCAAAATCATCGGGAATCGATTCATCGTTTACGTCACACTAGCTTAAATATAACTTAATTAACGACTTTACATTCAAGCCAGAAATTTGGTTATGTGACTCTTCCACCCACCTGTCAAGGTTAACAATTTTGCAACAATCTAAATTCAAATATCTAAGATCGGTCAAGGATTCATTTGATTCAAGAAGTCTGGTTATAGAAGTATCACTCTAATGAGGATGTTATATGGTTAGCCTTGAGTCTACAGTCAAAAATTAATCAAAGATTGTTATAGGCAAACCTAGAATTGTTATCTTCTCAAAGAATCTTTTATTTATTCCTAAGTAATATAAATGTCATGCAAATACAATAAAACAATGAAAAATTGGTTTTAGTTTTTCAAATTAATAACTAAAAGAGTAATGCAGTTTAATTAAAATCTAAATTATTATTATTATTATTATTATTATTATTATTTTAAAATAATCTCTTTGTAACCACGAAGAAATTCAAACATATAATATTTTCACACAATAAAATCTAATTTCAACTACAAATATCAAACCAACGAGACAATTAACATCAATCTTAGTTTAGTTCCGAAATCATATACGATAATTCCTAAAACTAAACAATCCAAATATATAACTCTAGACTAATGGAATTATTAAAAAAAAATCAAATATATAGTCCATTGAGCTCCGGCATAAATCCTCATCACCTAGAAGCAAAGCAATTAGCCCACCGTTTGAGCACAAGTCAGTTCAATTGCACAAACAAACTTGAAACCATTTGAAAAGCTTCGGTGGTTTTGTTCTTCCTCTTCCTAGAAACACGTAGGCACTATGGTATGAAACTGGAATGACGACGGAGTTTCGATGGCAGTACAAAGAAGGAAGGAAGTCACCGAGAGAAAGTGGAAGGTTGTCCAGGGAACCAAGCTGTGATCTCCAGTGAAGGTAGTGGTGCGAGAGAGCGAAGCTCGACTTTGCATCTTCACGGCTCTAGTACATTTTTCCCTTTTGTGTAGCTGCTTGACTTTATGTCTCTCTTATCGCTACGAAGGTCGTTGGTGTGGTGAAAAAGCGAAGGATTCATCGAAGGTGGTCTTGGTGGTATTCTAACGGAGGTGAAACAATCAAGAAACGGAGGAAGGAATGATGGTGGTGGTGCAGTGGTGATGATGCTTGCGGGGTTCCCGACGGTTTTCCTTTCTCGGCGATGTCAATGTCGCGGCTTCATCAAGCTTCTTTATAAATCACAGTTCAACTTCTTCTAATGATGGTGACGTTGGCCCACTTGGTGAGAGTAAGATGATAGGCGAAGCTCGCCGACAACGGTGAAGGTGGAAGTTGTGTGTATCATCCCATTTTTAAAGCGGATTTTTTTCAATCGAGTAGAGCATTGGAGCGAAAGAGTAGCTGATTCACATTCAAACATAAACCACAGTGTAACATAGTATTGATATAGTCATCCTATTGTTTTCAAAAGAAACTACTAAATAAACAAAAGAAAGCGTCTCGGTTATCGGTCTAGTCATCTTTGCTTCCCCGCTCTCCGATCCTTGGTCCTTCGGACCACGAAGCTATAGCTAAGATCCAATTTACCCCATTGGATCTCGGGTAGCAGTTAACCTTATGCTCAAACAATACGGTATACGACAACGAGATATTCAAGACAATACAACGGTATATCGAGACATAAGCATACAAAGCAAATGCATGATTATCATGACGACGAGAACATAAGCACGAGAGCGGTATGTAAAGCCCCATAACATAACAACAACAACAACAACAACAACAACAACGGCTGCTGCACATAACCGAGCCACGATAACCACTCGTGTCCTCAGCGCTAGGAAAACATAACGGCATTATTATGACTATAAACCGTAAAAGCGTACGTATATTCGGTCTATGAACGTATCTATCACATATATGTATTTAAGAAGCACAGGATTACTATTACGGTGCGCGTCAGTACCTTCGTTGACAAATTTAAGTACGTTTGATGGAAACGGTACTTTTGACGGAAAACAATGGGCGGTGGCGACACGTCAAGCAGCGGAACGACAATATATGACGGCGGTTCGTGATCAACGATTTCCTACAGGGATAATATCACATTTTCAATATTTGACATCATAACGAGGCATTTTAGGTACAAATTACCATTTTGCCCTATTCCCTGTCAGTGAAATTTCGCGAGCTTCGCTACTTTGACTTTATTTCTCCAAAATTTTGACATATCTCTTTCTACAATATAATTTTGAAATAAATATCATATCTACCCCTAAAACATGATATCTAAATCATACTTGAAAAACTAAAGATCTATCTAACCTTCCTACTAAAACTACCGAAAGAACTACGAAAGCTTAAGACTAATGACCGAAAACTTACTCAGAGCTTCACTGCGAATTTCCCCGGAATCCTTCCTCTTCCTCTTGCTCCAAATTTTCGAACTTGGCAAGCTTGTTGGTGTGAAGAATACAAATGAGGGCAAAGGCCTATTTATAGGCAATTTCAGTGCACTATTCACACTTTGTCAGACGGATCTTGGACCGTAGGATCGCACTTTTGTAAAATGGCACATCTTGGACCCTTGGATCAAGCATGCCGACCTCCCCCTTAGGTGGCAGAAAATGACATCATCTTTGATGATGTCACAAGTTACTTTATGGTCTTGTCTGATAAAGTTCCCGATCGGTGTCCTAATCGCGTAATATTGTAAAATCTCAAAATTAGGGAACATAGCCCTGAAGATTTCTTCTTCCTCTTTCAAAATACTTGGATCAACTAAATTTTTGATCCCATCCAGGGCCTCTCCTATTTATTGAAGATTTTTGGATATCCGCCGGTTGCGGAAATCACCGGGTAACAACATCTTCGGGACAAAAATCCACGATTCATAAAATGCCCAGATGTTTACCAACTCATTCTTGGATTTCAAGTTATGGCTTGGTTTCTATAGATTTTTATTTATCGATTTGCTTTTGAACATCGATAGATTCATAATCGATCTAGTATTACCTTTTCGATTACGGAAATAACTTCGGAGACAGCCTACTCCGAGATAAAAATTCACTTGTCTATAATATACTCTGACTTTAGAAACCTTGTTCATGGTTTTCTAGATAGGATTTAGTTTCTATCGGTGGTCATTTATCCTATTTGCTTTTTACAACTTAACTACTATTTAATCAAAGTTGCATGTCTTTTAATTTGAAAATCCTATCCTCTTATCCATTCAGGATTTTTGGTCAAACAGCTGGTCTTTTTCGTTTTTAATTATTTAATATTATATAAAATAATTATTTAATAATTTTTATATAATTTTCTTACAAAATTTTTCTATTGGTCCATACATAGATTTAGGCTTAAAATTACTTAATCTTATATATTTTTCTTAATATTTTTCCAATAATTTGAAAATATATTTTATGCTAATTTTAGCCATAAACCACTAATTATAGGGTTTTACGTGACTATCTTTGAATTTTCCTTTGTTTAAACTTAAATAATTACCCAATAATTATTTAATTAATTACCCACTAATTGTTGACAATTTTCTTAATTAGAATAACCCATTACCTCACAACTTTTGCACTGACATTAGTATTTTATGTCCCATGCATCATATTAAAATTTACGGGGCATTTAGGTCATTATAATACTTTTAAATTTTTCCCCCTTTATTTTTCCAAGGTTATAATTTATTAAATTACCAAAATTAGAGAAAATATACTCTCTAAATTTAAATAATTATTTTACTGCCTCTTAAGATTTTTCATAAATTTCTTAGGCCATTATATGCACCATAAGGGCATTTTTAGTCATTTTGGTGTATTAATATTTTCCCCTAATTTCCAAGAGATTTTCCCTTAGGAAATACGATAAATATATCACGAAATTGAGACCACATATTCACTTATCAAAAATAGCCATTTTATTTATCCGTGTATTACATTGTGGCGGTAAGGAAGAGGTGAAGGAAGGTCTCGGTTCTCGGCTTGCGGCGCCTACTCGAAAAATGCATCCTGTGTGTTACTGTCACGAGGAGGAAGAACCTAATTGGTTGCGTTTTGACGAGGACCAATCTGAAAACATATAAAAGTTCGTGTAGAGACTTAAGTACAACTTTTTAAATTGTTGGTGCCATAGAAACGGTGATTTCAAAAATATATATGGGTCCTTTTATGTAATTTTATTTGGTCCCTTTTTCTTGATTGATTTGCAATTATAAGAAATTATAGGGAGTGATTGAACCATATTTTTATATGATTTTTCATAATTAAATTGGAATTCTTAATGCATTTTCTAGGACATTATTGGATAATTAATTACTAAATTAAGTTAGGAACATTTGTTTTGAATTGTATGTGATTAGGGGTAAAATGGTCATAATATTTTAATTATCTATGAAAATTATTTCTTGAATTTTTATCCTACTTTGTACTTAATCTTGTATTGTAGGTGTTTAAGAAGAAAATGGAACTTTTGAAGGGTCGAATTAATTTTTGAGGATTGGGAAAAATTACAAAAAGAGCCTTATAATTTCTAAAAATTGGAAATCAATGAAGAAAAGGGATAAGAGAAAAGTACAGAAAAAACCCCAAATATTTTAGAAAGTGTAGTTTGGCACCACAAATAGTTTAAAATTCATACTTTAGTCCCTTCTCAAAACTTTTGAGGTCCCCGGTCAAAACTTGCGTTTTGACCAAAAACCAATTAGGTTACGGTTGCAACGCGAACATGGAGGACAGACGGGCTACATAGAGCTCAATATAACATACACAAAGAGTCATGGAGTTGGCGATTGGCATCTTCTTCACGCTCTCATCACTTTCCTTCTCCTTTTACATCACCGCGACTCTCGCGTTCATCACCATTGTCCCCGGCCACATCCCTTCTTCCTTCACCCTCCACCATAGCCGCGGAGACCGGATTGAAGAGAAAGGACAGAACAAAGCAGACGTGAGAGAGTTAGAAGGAACGAAGCGGTGCCATGACTACCATCGTCCCTTCACTTTCACTGTCACCACCACATCCCCTCTCATCACCACCGGTGACCTCTACTCCTCCATACCATCGTCTCTATCTCTCCTATTCCCTTTGATTTTTCTCCAAATTGTGAGACCCTACTCTAGTCCGTTGCACTCACTATCAAGAGCCCACGACACCCCTTCATTCTTCATCAGCTTCATCACACTTTCCACCTTCTTCCATAATTCCTTTGTTTTTCCTTACTTCTTTCCATAGATGCTGCAATTTCAAGCTTGGTAGTGACAGGCGTTGAATTCAATGCATGGTGAGGCTTTCATCTCTTGGGGATAGATAATAGCTTGAGTTTGAACTTAAATAGGGAGTTTATTTTGTTCAATCTATTTTCTCTAATTGTATTTAGATTTCCTCACTACTACAAAAAGATCTTTTAACGTTCGTTAGTAAACACATTTTGTAAATAGCATAATATCACCAAGAGGGGTAAATTGGGTGATTTAAAATTATTTTCGAATACCCCTAAACTTCACGCACGAACAAAGACTAACGAGAGAGAGTAGAAGAAAGATGAACACAAAAGATTTATGCGATTCGGTCTTAACTCTTCACCTACGTCCGGTCCCGGACTCTGCGGGATTTTCACTATCACTTCAATCGATTGTACACTCTGTACTTAAAAATTATCCTCTCACTGAGATATACTCCCCCTTACAAGTTGTAATCGATAACCCAATCTCAAAGTCTCAATACTTTGAGATTCTTACAATTATAATAAGAAATGAACTCTCAAAAAAGCGGATAGATAAACACTAAAGTTTACAAATATCCGAAGATATTACTCAAGTAAGTGATACGGTAAATGCAAATTGATCGTTTGAGCGTTTTGTGTTTTCGGTTGTTGGAATGAATTGAATGTTTCGCTTATATACGGTGAAGGCATTTAATGGCCGTTGGGAAGATTCAATGAATCCGTTGAGATAATGAATATAGCCGTTGAGCGTTGAAGTGCATTTATTACTCTCATAGCTTGATTCATTCCATAATCACCGTTATTCTTTATTGATATTCTTTGTGTTCTTACCGTTGGATGATCGGGCATTCAAATAAGGAAAGAACCCATATATGCTTTCTAATGAGCGAGAGAATGATCGACCAAATCACTTGTTTTTATTAATCTTCAATCAATCATTCATTTGATCTTCTAAAACTCACTAACAAACTAATTAAACATAGTTAGGAACAATAATGAGAGAAGATATGAAGTATACAGATCATACTTGAAGATCTAGCATTTACGAACACGGTGGTTATAAACGAGATGCATTACACTCGAGTTCAATTCATCCAAAGCGGAGCGGTGACTCGAGTTAAGATTCTAGGCTTGAGTAATTGGTTCATCTTCTTTGAAAATAAGTTTGTAGTTTAAATGAAGATGTCTCTGTATGACTTTGGCTGGAGGTTAAAATGTTTAACTGCAGTGCATGACTCGAGTCAATTAAGGTTAGCTTGAGTCAAGATCTTCATTCAAAAATGACCTTTGAAATATCATCTTGGAAAAAGTTTGAAACACATCAACTCGAGTCATTAAGTGACTAACTTGAGTCTTGAGTCAAGCGAGTTCATTCAAAAATGTGTTCTCAAATTTATGCTCGAGTTAAAAACAATGGTCTTGAGTCAAGGACATAAATTTTCAAAATAAGTTTAAGTTCACAAAATATGACTTAAGTCATATAGTACAAGCTCGAGTCACTATCATTTCTTAAAATATTTCACAATAGCTTATGACTCGAGTTAAGCATGACTTCAAATATTTTGATAACTCTCTATCTTGTGTTGGCTCGAGTTTTACAACTCTAAACTCAAGTCAAGTTTGATAGTAAGTTCTTTGGTTAATTTTGAACAAGTTTAAAAGCATTTTCAACTCAACCATTAACTTCATTTAGTTTACAATTGTCGATTATCATCAAAACACATAGAGAACTAACACATTTAACGTCCTTTTTAAAGG
Source organism: Acacia pycnantha (assembly GCA_025563575.1). Classification (NCBI taxonomy): domain Eukaryota; kingdom Viridiplantae; phylum Streptophyta; class Magnoliopsida; order Fabales; family Fabaceae; genus Acacia; species Acacia pycnantha. Next base: position 55,072 of record JAMWYP010000421.1, on the reverse strand, counting down.
GACGCTTATGTGAGAAGTGGTAAAATTGAGACTTTCTACGCCCCAAAAAAATTAGGATGTATTTTAGTTCTTCTAAGAAAAACTTCCCTCCCCACGCGCGCGCCACAGAGCGGCCCCCAAACGGTATCAACATAGGCTTGAATGCCGAATGGCGCCGAATAGATCCGAGAAATTTCTATGGAGCTCAAGAAAATCAAAATCGAAACCAATGTACAATAGAGTAGCACCCATTATATATTATAAATCAAGAAAAAAAAACTAGATCGACGGAACCATGAGAGCGGAGCATTTCTTCGATCCGGCGAACCATGGCGCCATCATTATCCCTCCCACAATCTCGTCGCGAGCTCCGGCGGGCATTTCTTGAGATCCACCTTTAATTGTTGTAAATTTGAGCAACCATGGGAGCGGAGGAGCGAAGGAGCGAAGGAGGCCATGGGAGCGGCGGTGAGAATGAGCTGGAGAAGAAGGGAAGGCAAGTGGCGGATTGAGATTCATGAGAACGAGAGGGAGAAGACATGAGTGAAGAAGGAATAGGTTTGTTGAACAGGGCATCGAGAATGAGCCGAAGATTCGGCGGTGATAATGAGCGAAGGCAAAGGAGCATAGGGCATATTCTCAAAAGCATCACCTTCAAGTGAAAAGCATATTCTCACGTTGCATCACGTGGATCTGTCTATGGCCTTGCTTTTGGTGTCTGAATATCAATTCGAACGCCAAAAAATTAATTTTGGCATCCTAAATTAAATTTTAGAACGCCAAAATTTCCTAAAAATTACCTCGGCGCCAAAAAAATTCACAAAATGCGCTAAAAATTAACTTTAGGCATCCCAAAACATTTTAGGACGCCAATAATTAATTTTAGGCGTCCCAAACAAGTTTTCGAACACAAAAATTCCCACGCCGCCAAATTGTTTTCCAAAATGTGCCAAATAATTAATTTTAGGCGTTCCAAAAACATTTTAGGACGCTAAAAATTCATTTTAAGCGTCTGAAATGTTTTATTGGGACACCTAAATTAGTTTTAGGCGTCCTAAATCAATTTTAGAACGCCCAAAGCTAAACATTCAAGCAAATAATTACGAGAATGCCACCGCGTTCATTTTTACTTCCTTTTTTTTTAAATAAAGACGTCCCTTAGGAAGTATTATCCCTATTTTTAGTAGTGCCTAGTTTTATGAATGTTGTTTTGTATTGACGAGATTAATTTACCGAGTTTGGATAACTTTGTAGATTGAACCTATGTGATTGGATTGGATTTTGTAGTTCGTTGGATTTTTATATATGTATCTCCCTTATTGATTCAATGATACTGTGCTTTCTACGTGTTATTGTTAGATTGTATGATTGAATATTGTATCAATTGAGTGTCGTGTTATCACATTCATATCAAGAGGAAGCAAATTGCATTAATTTAATCCTAATTGCACACTAAGTATACTTCAATAGTGCTTTAAGAGGTTATTGCTAGCTATATTAGTAGGAGTAATCACTAATTAAGAGCACTAGACTCAAGTGTTTACTTGGGGTTTTCATCAAGACTTAGTAAAAGTTTACTCCTATATCTAATTGAACTATAATAGCTATTACTCCATTTCTAATAGTTTTCATCATTCATTATACATTTCGTACTCCATTCCATTATAAAGAAAACACCCAAAAAATAGTAGTTTAGGTTTTAATTTTGTTGCATCCAATTAGTTGTAGTTAAAAATCATTTTGAAACCAATCTGTTGTTTTCATTGCATTTGCATTGCATTTAGATCACTTAGGAAGGCTCCTCGAGAAGAGAGAATGATCTAGGTTTGCCTATACACAATTCTTGGTCAATTTTTATTGTGGACCCCAAAGCTAAAGACACAAAGGCCCTCATCGGGGACCTTTTACGTAATTTTCTCCACCCTAAAATCTCCAATTTTCTCCTTGAGCACATACAATGCAAGATTAAGTACAAGATAGCATCAAAAGTCCAAGAAGTCATTTGTATGAATAATTAACAAATTATGATCATTTTGCCCTTAATTATATTTAATCTAATACAAATATCCCTAACTCAAATTAGTATTTAATCATGCAATAATGTCTTAGGAAATGCATTAAAAATCCCAAATTAATCATGAAAAATCTAATGAAAATATGGTTCAATCAACTCCACACACTTAAACCTTTGTATTCTTGAACAAAGGCAATTAAGTACAATTTTCTAATTCCAAATCATCAATGTATTTGAAAAATAAACAATTTCATAATTAGAAAGCAATGAATCAATTAATCATATTCCTCAAGCCAACACTAATCATAGTCAAGTGATGCAAATAAATTAGCTAACTACACAATCCAAAATATTAGAATGAAGCACAAGAGAACTCTCAAAGTATTAGTGTTTAACTCATCTCACCTCATTAAGATAATTTCACTCTAGTTCAAGCAAAGAAAAGAACCAAAAACTTCAAGTGTCAAAGAAAGACTTCCTGCATATTTAACCACAAATTCGGATAACTTCGTGTATTTCTTTTAGGATGATCTTTGTTGAATGCTTTGTTTGAAAAGAGTTGAAGATCTTTAGCGTTCTTCATGGTTTTCATCTCATATATTCTTTGGTCATCTACTCTAGACAAGGTGAGCACTTGATGATATCTTGTTGTGATACTTATTCGCTTCATTTACTAAACCAATTTTGATTTTCTACAAAATTCTTTAATTGACTTTTATAAACTTAAGACAGGATAAAAGTCAGATTATAAATGTGATTTGTGTTTGGATTGACAGTGACAGAAGTGGCTTTTTTCAAACTAAAGTTTCTTTGGATTATTATTTGAAAAGCAAATTGAGATTAAAAAAATGACTAAAAAAATGCATGAATCTTATTAAAACAACCAATTTTTTAGCTCCCGGCAATGACGCTAATTTTTATTTTTTTGGTTGCCCACCCGGTTCACCGGGGCTTCGCTCCGACTAATCTGGATCCAACCCGCGTCGCGCACCTGGCTTTAGTGGGAGAGTCTCCCAGCGGGGTTTTTTGCATTCATAAGGCTCGAACCCAAGACCTTACTTAAGTGACACAAGCCACTTACCACTTGTGCCAACCCCGTTGGTGCAATGGCGTAATTTGAAGACTCCCTTTAGTCGCCTTGGGGGTTCAAACACCACTTAATTTTCTCATTAATCTTAATTTAACAATGGCCACTCATATAAAAAATTAAGAATAATGATGGTAAAACCCAATGCTAAACACAATTAATAAATTCATATTCAATAAAACAAAGCAAATACAAGACACTATTGATCCACTAAACAAGCCACCTTGAAATGAAATGTGTAACATCCCGTTTTCACAAGCGGTATAAATTTTTTTCATCAAACATCATTTGTAAACATCGAGTAGAGCACGGAGCGATTGAGTAAGCGATATATATATTAAAATACCCACGATAGCATGTCTTGTTTGTTTAGACAGCAGTACAAGAGTGTTTCAAAAGTAATATATAACAGAAAGAAGTCTTGATCGGGTCTTCTATGTGGCTTGCTTGCCTCTATCCTTGGTCCTTGGTCCTTTCGACCACGAAGCTAAGTTAAGAAGCGAGGTTCATGCATCGAACCCAGTAACAGTTAACCTCATGTTTATATACACTATATATGTACGATGACATTCATAGAACTTTGGCAACACTTACTACGGTCAGACATAGGGTATACATATCAGATATGTAAGGCAATAACGATACAAGTCGGATGCAAGGGTGAGGCACAATAAGAAATGTACATGATCGAGATATGCACGGCAATAAGGTTAAGGCACAACCCGACAATAGTACGGTCGGATGTAAGGCATGACAGACAATAGGCATGACAGATGTGTCTGATCGGATGTAAGCATGACAGACAATAGTACAGTCGGATGACAGACAAAATACATATATGCATACAATAAACATCGAGTTAGTGTTACGATGCGCGAACGTACCTTCGTTGACGGAATTTCGGTACGACGGTTGGTCGAACATAATCGGTGATATCCTATAAGGATAATATCGCATCTATTAGAAATCAATCATTACGACGGACATTTTAGTCATAAAGAAACATTTTACCCCGACCCCTAATTGGCGGAATTTCGCCAGCACTTCGTTACTTTGACTCTAATCTTCCAAAATTTCAACATAACTCCTACTCCAACATATTTTCCAAAATAAATATCATATTTAATCCTAAAACATGATATCTAAAATATCTTGGAAGACTAAAGATCAAAATAACATCTACACCTAGAACTACCGAACTAAAAACTAGAACCGAAGAACTTACCCTCGAAGAACTTCGCTACAACTTTCTCAAGAGCTCTCTTCCTTCTTTGCTCCAAGATTTCGAAATAGAAAAGAGGGATTGGTGTGAGGATTATGCATGGAGCTCTTGCCTATTTATAGAAGAAAGATTAGGGCATTATGGTCTCCATTTTCCACCACAAAACCATCCCCCAATGTCATTCTTCAAAAGATGACTTCATGCAAGTGATGTCATTTACTTCTTCAAGAAGGTGTCCTACCGATAAAGTCTTTGTTCGGTGTTCTAATCACGCAATCTTGGAGAATCTCGAAATCCAAGAACTTAGCCCCGAAGGTCTATTCTTCCTCTTTAGAAATATCTAAATTGACTAAATTTTTGATCCTATTCAAGGCATTCCGTTGCCTGCCGAACATTTTCGGATAACGTCTTCGGTTACGGAAATAACTTCCAGAAACACCAACTTCTGGAAAAAATTACACTGAATCATAATATGTCCAGTTGTTAGCCACCTAATCCAAGGATTTTGAGTTAGGATTTATTTTCTATTGGTTCTCATTTATCCTATTTGTTTTTTCACAAAAAATCTCTCTTTCCTTCCACTTGATTTTGTGTTCACACTACATAAATGCAACATACAACTTTTCTCTCTCCTTTTTCTCTTTTGATTTTTGAATTGTAGGCTTATTTTTGGACAAAAGATGTTGCTATCCACTTGCAACAGTCCCATGTGCATGTGTTCTTATTGGCCAACCACAAACTTTGACTTTTCAATACTTCTTAGCTAAGTTTTGTACAAAACTTTACACCTCATTAGTTCAACATTTTTCCTTCTTTTCCTTCTATTATTTTCGAAATTGAAGAGCATTTCTTGGCCAAGGAAATTGTTCTCCCACTTGCCAAAATATCATATGACAAAGTGTTCCTATTGGCTTGTATATTTGTTTGACCTTTTCCATAACTTCCTAGTTAAGTTTACTCCATTTTTTCCCTCTTCTATTTCCCCTTATTTTCGAAAATATTAGGCATCTTTTGACAAAAGATGTAGCTTTAATATATCATATACTATTTACCAAGAAATTCCCTTATTGGTCCAATCTTTAATTAGGGTTTCACCTAATTAACTTCCTTTGTTCATCTTTAATCAATTAGTGATTAATTATTTTTATGGCTCTTAACTCATTTTAATACTTTAATTCTTCCAATTTCCAAAGAATTTATCTTAGAAAATAAAGTAAATACTCTATAAAACTTTGAAACCACATATTCATCTATTTTCAATAGGTATTATTTCCTAAATTACGACACTTATCATAAGTGTGGTTTTAGGGTATTACAAAATGAGCACAAAATGTTCACAAAATCATCAATTCAATGACTAACTGGTATAAAGAAATGATAATTAAGCTAATTAAACTCAATGCCAAGTATCTAACAAATGTTCAAGCTACATCCAATCTCTAAATACAACGAAATAAATCAGTCCAACATCATAAAATTTATAATAAGACCTAGAAATCACAAATACAATGTAGAAATAGAGAAATGGAAGAGCAAAAACTCCCAATTGAAGCCCCAAGTTCATGCCATTGCCTCTTGCTACAAAGGATTAATGGATTCAGCCAATGCTACTCATAGAAACAGCATCTGCAAACAATTTCAAAGCCTCGGCCATAGAGAACCAGTGAGAAAGCCACGGAATAGAGGCCGGACGTTGAAGACCACCACCGGAAGTGATATACGGTGAAGACAGAGTGAAGTAGAGTCACGGCTAAGTGAAGAACTGAAGTTGCTGTTATGTTGCATCGACAACGACACGAAACAAGATACGACACAACTCGACACTCCGACACGTTAATTCTAAAAATCTAAATTTGGACACGTTAGAACATGTTTTGATATTAAATATATATATTATAATTTACATTCAAGTTCAATATTCTGTAAAATCCTGGCCTCCAGCTTTGGCTCATCGTAGATTTGGCCTCATCATAAAAGCCGTGCCTCCTTTTTTTAAAAAAAAAAATATAAAAGAAAAATTCATCATCAATTCAGTAATATTCAAAGCCATACATACTTTTAAAAAATAGGAGTGTCGAGGAGTGTCTCGATGATGTCGGACGGTGTCGGAGTGTCCGACACGCATATTTTAAAAAATGGGTGTCCTTGTTTCATTCATCATTAATGGAGGAAGGTGGAGAAGAGACGATGGAGCGGGACGGTGGTTTCGGGAGATGGCACAATGGAGAGAGATCGATCAGTGGCTTGTGAAGGTAGTGCAAAACGATGGTTTCTCTTACAAAATTCAAAATGAATCCCTTTGAATTTTCCATTGTCACAATGAAAGGAGTGCTTCTCACAAATTTAAATGATCATGTGCATTCATCAAAGTGTCCATAAAATTAAATTAAATTAAAAATAAGAAAAAAAAATATCATTTAGATTTAAGAGACTTGATGTACGTCTCCTCTGGCTCTTAATAAACGATCTAAAAAGGAGTTGGTTTTGTTAGACTTTGGGTCCAGGTCCACCCTTGATCGGATAGACTATTTGATTAGAAAACAACTAACCTCATCAAATGAGAAACAAATCAGCATTAATGATGAATTTGTTATTTGATAAGAAATTATTGTATTTTAGAAAATTAGTCAAGAATTAATTCCTAATAATTATTTAGAGGGAAACAAAAGTGAACATAACTTCCTAATTAGTGGTCTCCCTAAATCTCTATAAATAGGATATGCCTCCCTCAATTTAACCTCATCCCTATCATTGAGCTATTTGGCAATTTCTTTTCTTCTATCATTGTTTTTGTTCGGAGATCTGTTATGCAACATAACTCAAGTTAAGACTCGAGTATTCTAAACCTTGTGTAAGCATTATTAGCTTGTTCGAGTTATGGAGTATTGGAGCTATGACCAAGATCCGAACGTGGATCGCCGGTACACGAATCTTCTCTCTCCTAATTTTCCTTTAGTTTTTGTTTTGAATGTAAGACCTATATCCTAAGATTATCATTTTTTTGATACTCCTCAACAATACATTAGATACAACAATAATCTAACAATGTACCCATATTAATATTTCTAAATATTTTGTAATTTGTAACTATCCCCCAGATATCTCTATATATTTTTAGCATATTTTATTTTTATCTTTATTTTAATTGTTATGATATTCATGGTAGGAGGAGGGTGTGCCGGATGGCAAGAGGAGGACTCCCAACATCCCTCCGTTTATATCAAGGTTCTTAAAACCGAGGCCGGTCATTGAACCAGTTAGGTAATCGGGTCAAGGGTCGATGGGTCGACCGGAGTCAAACCGAATTAAATCGGGGCCGATCGGTGAGAATGTAAAAATTTCAGATTATTAATATAAAATTATAAAAAAAAAAAAATCTTTGGTTTTTTTATACTACCCTTCTATAAAAACATGTCGACAACACTCACATACGCATTAAATAACCTCCGTCCAAAACCTATCTCACTACACCTCAATATCCATTGAATAATGAGTTAAAGTTGTACCCTCTCGTCAAAAGCATGTTCGACTATTGAAGAATAAGTGTAAGTCACGCTGGGTTAATTATTTTGAATTCTTCAATGGAACTAAACACTCGATTTTTCCTCTTGGTGTCTCTCTCGTTCGGGCACTTCTCCACCACCTATCACCGTAACGTCATCAAATGAATCGAGCTTGAATCGTTCAACATTTCGGTATTCAATCTGTTGCTTGTATGGTCCGTGCTCGGCGTCTCAAGATCTAGGAGGACTGGATCTGTTCGCATCGGAAGGTTTCAAACCCGTGTTGGTGCGTCTCAGTCTGTCACCGTCAATGAGTCTTCAGTCCTCACCAGCGACGAGTCTTCAGATCTCTCTCTCTCTCTCCTCTCTCTCTCTCTCCCCCTCTCCTCCTTCTCCTTCTATGTCGTCTCACCGGCGAGTTGATCAAGAAGGGTCAGTGAAGAGCTGCCGCGACATAAAAAAAACAACTCCTTGACTCGGCAACTCGGCCGGGTTAGGCCGGGTTGACCCGGTTCAACTTGGAACCCGGGTCACCCCTTAACCGGACGGTTTTACGTAGGTTTCAGTCTGAACCGTGGTCCGGTTTTCAAAACATTGGTTTATATAATCAACGAGATAAAATGTCAATCTCATTGTTTTTTTTTCATGACTAGATAAACATAAGCTTTCATTTGTTATACAAACTTTTAATTTTAGCTTTAGATAAGGTATTTTAAAAATAACATATATTTATTATAATTTATTAATGTTTTTATTATAATTAACAAACTTAACTACCTTATCTAATATAATAAAATTGGTTAAATAGTTCTTATATTAAGTATCAAACTAGTATTATAAGGAAAATAATTAAATAGTGGGCTATATGGGATTTTAATATTGAGGATATATTTTTCTTAAAATAACTGAAAAGGGAAAATGCTTATAGATATTTTAGATAATAGAAAAAATTATACTGAAGGACGACTGGTAATTATTTTTTCATTGTTGTTATTGTAGGACTGGAATGTTAGCATCAGCCCATTAGGGAGTTGGGTGCCTGATTTTGCAGTAAATATTAGATGTATGGAACACAAATGATTATGTGGATAAAAGATTTTAAAGGAAATAAACATTTGATTGGTTATGCTTTTGATGGGTAGATTTAAATTTTATAGTGACAACTGCAAAGGGAAGGGATATGGAAAAAGACATACGAATTGAGTGGAAGAAGAAAGGAAATGGAATTTTTATCATTTTATGGCGATATGGAAGTTGATCGCTTGTGTTTTGGTGCTTCAATATAATTATAATTTTTATTGTGCTTAGATTGTGAGCCAGGTCAAAGAAAAATGTATTGACTTAGATATAGGTTCTTCAATATAAACTTTTCATCATAATATATTAAAGTTAAACAAAGAATAAAATATAAATGAATTATTGTATACAGTATAAAAATATCTACACGAATATTACTGTTAATTATTTATTGAAAATTAATTAAAATTAACAGAACCAAGAATTCATAATGGATATACTTCAATGAACAAATATAACGTTTTTGATGTACAACATAATAAATATATTATTAGATATGCGGCTTTATTAAAAGTAGAGTCACTTTTGCCTCTAACGCATGCTATTTTCCTATTATTGTCGGCTACAATTAAGTCTACAAGAAGGAAAATAAATACTATAGAAATCAATATAAACGAATTAAATCAAAATATAGGGCAAAAAAATAAAATATAAATAAATATGGAAGATACGGGTAAACTAATGGACATTTTTTTGCAGGATCTATAAAATTTGTTATACAGTGATCAATACTGCTAAGACAGTCGTTGAGGCGATCCTGCTTTCTTCTTCGCACTCACAGCTGTGATGTGAAGACGTCAACTACAATAAACGAGAGATGTGGATGCAAGAACCAAAACCTGTTCTCTTTATTGAACCTTTTCCATTTTCGTTGCTTAATGCTAAAGTGAGAAGCAAAAGCCTACTTTAATTTCATTTCGGAAAGCTGCTCTCAATAATTTTATCCAAAAACAAGAAAAAAAGAGGGGCCACTCTATATATACGCACACACAAAACACACTCACTTTCGATATTGTTACTGCTAAATAATTGAGGTTTTGTTATATTATATTATTACTTCCTTAATTAAGAGGATTGATTAATGGATGAGTTTGGACGGAGAAGCTAAATTGATATATTATTAATGACGGCATGATTCACAAGTGCAGAAGCTAAAGATTAAAGTGAAGACGGCAAAGCAAAAGCATTAAATATATATATCCATATAATGGTGTGGATGGGTGGTTTGGCGGGACTTCAACCTTTTATTTAGTATTCATTTCTCCATTTTGCCTATTCTTATTCATGATTGTCACTTTCCTTCAATCTATTACAGGTCCATTCATCCTCTGAAGATGGTGAATATGCTGAAGATGGTGAAGACGGTGAATATGCTGAAGATGGTGAAGATGGTGAATATGCTGAAGATGGTGAAGATGGTGGCGAAGTTGACATCCTCCTCCAACGGGGTTTTACTGAAACCTCAATGACTTTGCGAAGTAGTCTCTGGGGAAGCTTGACCTCAGAAGGAGGACCATGTTGGGGTTGGGTAAATTGGTTGAAATGATTGGGATTGCACCAGTTTTCTACATCTTCTTTACATATCACTCTCCACCCATATCCCCATATGCCCATAAAGGTCCAGTATCTAGGGTTGTAGTGAGAAGAAAGTTGGATGTGAAGGGAATTGTTATCACCTCTTAGGTGTTGCCAACAGGTTTTTTGATTAAATTCCAATACCATTACACACAGGCCATCACCTCCATATAAACTCTCAATACCTCGTGACCGCTCTTCCCATATGTTATATTCATCTTCTGGAGCTTTACTACTCCAACATATCGCACCATCAGACCCTTGTATATGCAAGCATACAACAATCCCCGACCATTTACTAGCACGAAAATTTGGAGGTACGTCCACTTCTATCTCACATTCATCTCTTTCTTCATCATAATATTCTATGTTTGGATCAAACCATGATGATATTTGGCCTCCTGATGGCATGATTGCAAAGAAATTTCTAAGAGAGAGATGTTCTGGCTGCATACGTACCAAACTATTGTTAACATTAATTATCCAATGAAGGGAGTATATACAGGTGAGAAAAGACAAATTTGAGACACACATACCTCGACCTTAAGGTCCTTCAAATAATAATTTTTCCAATAAGCGAATGACATATTTTCTTCTTCTTCGCAAGAGATTACATATTTAGTTTGCCCACGGCACTGAAATGAAAAATTAGTCATGTAATGCATATGTAGTAAAAAAAACAAAAAGACCAGAGAAGCAATCACGGGATAGATTTATTAAACCAGTTGCACTTAGATTTAACCATCTAAGACCAGTCAAGGATCCAAATGATTCAGAAGTCCAGCTTATAGCAAGTGTGACTCGCATCAAGATATGATAATTTCTTCATACCTTCCCCAAACTCGGGAGCATTTTAACATTATCACACCAAGCAAGATCTAACTTTCTCAAAGAATTAGTTTCCAATTTACTTGGTAGGCTGTTAAGATTTTCACAATCACGCAAATCCACCTCAACAAGCTCTTTCAACACTCCAAGTGATTCATGAACCTTGACAAGGGATGGGCAACTAAAAGACATAAATATTCTAGAGATTGAACATTTGAGAAGTCCGGAGTTTCGGTAAAATTGGGAGAATACCTCAAGTCGATAAACTTCAAGTGATTCATGGACTAGTCAAACAAAACACCGTAGAATGATCAGTCTCACTAAACAATGAATCAATAAAACATGGACACGTAGATATATATATATAAGATAAATAAGCATCAACCTCACCTTTATGCCATTCCAAAGTTGCTTCATGTTGCTATGTTCCATTTCAATATGAACAAGTTCATCCAATGGAAGTGGAAGAGCTTCCAAAGGAAATGATGGCCACCGCACAAATTTTAATGCACCGTAAAGTTTCTTCAATCCCGTTGGTACGATGGGTGGACAATTAAAGAGGAGTAATCTAATTCTACTCATCTTTGAAAAGGCTTCAGGATGTACTTCTATAATGTCTCTGTCTTCGAGGCAATATTTATTTTCCACAACAATAGCTTCTATTTCTCCGATCCCTAATAAAAGATGTCATTTTCCATAAAACAAAAAAACAAACATGAGAATGATAAGGAAGTAAATAATATAAAAACATTAAAGATATGTCAACAAAATGAGAAACTTAGAAAAGAAGACACTCACCTTGTTATTTTCTAGTACTTCCTTAATTTCCCTAAACTTCGCAATCTACTATTGGGGGATTTTTGTTGAATTATGTCCCAACCCAAATCTACATATAAATCATGCATATCTAACTTGCCACCTTTAGTTTCAACTAGTAAAGTTTTTTCGATCAAGACCTTTATTCCAAGTATAGGATTAAGATCGCAAGCTTTCAAAATTTGAGTCACTTCTTTCTTCCTCCAACGCTTGAAAAGACAAACAATATCCAAAAATATTGTCTTTTCTTTCTCATCTAATCCATCATAACTTATTTTAAGTACTTGAAGAATATTTTTATGAGGATTAATTTGCTTCAATTTATCTAAAGCATCTCTCCACACAGCTTCCTCACTTCTCCCACACAGATAAGAACCCAAAGCTTGAAGTGCCAGTGGAAGGCCTCCCGCATATTGAACCACAGATTTAGAATACTCCAAATACTTCTCTTCAGGATGATATTTGTTGAATGCCTTTTTAGAAAAGATTTGAAGAGATTCATCATTCCGCATGGTTTTCATCTCATATATACTTTCCACTCTAATTGGGGTGAGCACGTCGCTATCTCTTGTTGTGATAATTATTCTGCTTCCTTTACCAAACCAATCTGGACTTTCAGCCAAATCCTTTAATTGGCTTATATCATCTATGTCATCGAGGACAAGGAAGACCTTTTTCTCACGGAGGTGACTTCTTATCATCCGCATTCCATCATATCTATCATATATTTCCAAGTCTTTTATTTGGAGACGAGAAAGAATACTTTTTGCAAACAAACTAGACTTTTAGGCAAAGCATCTTTAACTTTTTCAAGAAAACAGCAAATTTCAAACTTGTTCGATAGTTTTTCAAAAACAACTCTAGCTAGAGTTGTTTTACCCACACCGCCCATGCCCCATATCCCTACAAAACGTTTGTCATCTAACCCAATCTCCAAGAATGGAATCACATCAGCCACTTTTGAGTCAATTCCAACTAAATTGTCATCAGAAGATGGTAATTTAGTACTTAAAAAACTCCATACATCTCCAACTATATTTTTATTAGATCTGCTTCGTGCCTACCAAAAAAATAATAGCATTGTTAGCATGAGTGTTATATATAAAAATGATAAAATAAAATGAAAATGAAAATCGTGATTTCAATGAAAATTGTATTATTGTTTACTAAACCTACACTATTTTTTTATATAACTGGGAATTGTTATTAAATTTTCATAAAAATATAAAGTCCAGAACAGGAATGGAAATTAAAAATTAAAAATGTGAATTGTTGAGCAAGTAAGAGCAAAATTGATCCATCAGCCCATTAAAATTAAAAACGTGATCATTCTACGAAAAAAATCAACTAAAGAAAATTAGAGCAGAATTGATCCATCAGCCCATTAAAATTAAAAACGTGATCATTCTACCCAAAAAAACTAAAGCACAATTTCGTTTTATTGATGGATACAAATTCATCAACATATTGAATATCAATGTGTACTGTCATTCAGTTAACCCATTCATCATTCAAAATTGGATTTTTCTCTTAACAGAACAAAATGAATACCTTTCAGTTTTCCGCTGTCACATTAATATGTTTCTCACAAATTAAAAAGATCTTATGCACAAGTATAAAGGGACTATTAATTTAAAGTAAAACAAAATCTCCATAAAGTTAAAAAGGGGGAAACAAGAAGAAAATTTATCATTAAGAGACTTCATATAATACAGAGAAAATAATTAAATAGTGGGAAATATGGGATTTCATTATAGAAAATATATTTTTCTATAAAATAACTGACACTTAAGGGAAATGGCTATCGAAATTTAAAATAAATTAGAAAAACTTACACTGAAGGACAACTAATAATTATTGTTAGGCACAATTAAATTTGTAATTAAAGGCACAATTAAATTTGTAATTATATTATTGAAGGACTGGAATGTTATAGCAAGGGACTATTAGGGAGTTGGGTGCCTGATTTTGTGGTATTTTAGTTATGGAGCACAATTATTGATTATGTCATAGAAGATTTCAAAAGAAATTTGAATTTTTATTATCACATGAAAGTCAATTAAATGTGTTCTGGTGCTTTAATAAAGTTCAGGAAAATCCTATATAAAACTACTTAAAGAAAGAAAATTTCAAGTCAGATTAATAAATTTAATAAATCATCGAGTCACTGACCCAATTGAAGACTTTAAAACCCTCTCCTCTATCCTCTTTAAACAAATTTATTACCCTGTAACTTATGTTTTTAAATATATATATATATAGAGAGAGAGAGTTTTATTACCCTATATGCCTTTTTTTTATCAGAATATAACTTATGCCTTTCAATGAATACACACACACAAATATTTAATAAAGCAAACTATGATTCATCTATATAATTTACTATAAACCATGATAGTTATTTTTTCGTTCAAGAAAACATATTAAATATAATCGTTTATAGAGTATTTTTACACAAAGAGTTCATTTTATTAACATGACCAATTTTTTCAAAAATATAATATATGTCATTATAAAAATATTTTTGATAGATATATTAAGTATATATATTTTTTTTATAACAATTGAGACACCTCAACTAATCTCGACTAATACCTAACGAAGCATTACACTTGAAATATCAACACCTGTAGATCCTCTGAAATATTAAGTATATGTTTAACTATATTTGTTTCAAGTTTTTTTGGGATAGTTTTATATTTCAATATATAAAAAATTTTATGAAATTTTAAGTGCATTTAATATCTTTTTATCCAAAATATCTTTAGAGGTATATCTCATTTACACGGCCTCCAATTAGAAACAAATAATTAATCATAACAATTATTTATGTTAAAGAATGGAAAAGTTAAGAAACTGAAATCTTAACTAAACTATTTTTAAAAAAACCTACCTTTGAGTATCAAGGAAAATCATTCAGAGTTAGTTTAGATTAATGTTGGTAAAAGAGAATTTTATTTTAATTGATTTTTGTAAATTGATGTTGGTATGTGTTATTGTTTCTATTTTTTTTGTTTTGTCTCACTTGATAAAATTAATTACATTATTCTTTTAAAAACTCTCATTTATTTATTTTCTGTCTCTTTACTATCAATTAATTGATTTTTCAACAAAAAAATCATTTAATCGATTAAATAATATTGGCATGGCATTTGTTATGCTTTCCTTTTTTTTGCCTTGAATTATTCTCAATGATCCTTTTAGAACACCAAAAAAAAAAAAACCCTTTAAGATATTTTATTTTATTTTATTATATAGTAATGTTGATATATAGAGCAAGAAAATCATAAAGCAATAAAAGTATAAAACTCTTTTAAGAGGGGAGAGAAGAAAGGAGAGAGTACTAAAGTCATTTTACTAACATTTTGAAATTTTAAATTGGATTCATGACTCATTAAAGATTTGTTGACTTTACCAATCTAATTTAGAATTTTTTATTTTATTTTAGATAGCTTGATATGAGATTTTTCACATAAAAATTATAATTTTATGGTACATAAAAATAAATTCAGTCTGGTCAAAGAAAAATTATATTAAATAATCTATAAAGGTTAATAATAGACATTGCATATAATTCAAACATAGCTAAACGAACTCCGGTTTATAAAAACGTATCTAAGCGAATACTACTTATAAATTATAATTAAGTTATTGAAAAGAATTTAAAATTAACATAACCAGGACATCCATAATAGTTATGCTTCAATGAACGAATATGACCGATTTTTGACGTTGAATGAATATATTATAAAAAGAATTATTAATGGGAGATTCTCATTTCTGTTCAAATGGATGCGAGACTTTCAAGTTATTGTCTAAAGGAAGACTATGAAAATGATTATGATCGATTTAAACCAAAATTATAGATCATGAAAAGAAATATAAAGTTAAATAAATATGGAAAATGTGATTAAATGGTTGTAAAAGAAAACTTACTTGTCCCTGGTGGGCCATCCAGACAAGTTGCCAATTTTTGACAAAGCAGTTCTCCAATTTTGCACTTTGGTTGGATTTTCTTTAAATTTCTCTTCAAGTTGAGCCAAGGCTTCCCCAAAACTTTCTCGTTGGTGTCTTACATCAGCTGGATTAACATTATAGAAGACGGGAAAAACCCTTCGAGCCAATGTATTTTGAGATTCAAGAATTTTTGAAGCTCATCCAAACACCATGTAGATTTTGCATAATTTTTAGAGATGACAACAACTGCACAGAGAGAATCCTGAATTGCTTGAAAGAGATAATTTATGTCTTCCCCTCTCGGAAGATCTACATTATCTATAAAACATCTTATCCCACTTCTAATGAAAGCATCATATAAGTGATCTGTGAAATTCAAGCGAGTGTCTTTTCCTGCAAAACTCAAGAAAACGTCATATTTCCATTGAGGAGTTGAATTAAAAGTATCAGAGCTGGAAGATGATTCTCCTCTGACGCTATATGCCATCGCAGGGGTTCAGAGAGTTATCTGCAACTAGGGTGTGCAAGTTTTCAATTCGGTGGTGGGTGAAAACCGAAATACATGATTTTTAACCACCAAAACCGAAACCGAAATGACTTAAAAACTATCGGTTTTTCAGTTAATTTCGGTTTTTGGACATTTTTGGGCCTTTTTTGTTTCAGTGTATGGACCATACTTTGCGCCTCCTTGTTTGGGTGAATTCACTGTGAAGTTGCTTGAGCAGCAGTTTCATTAGCCAAGTTTCGCCTGGAGAAGATTAATTCTATCTCAGAAAATTGTAATCTTGAACCAAGAGACAATAATTCTGTCTCAGACAATGAAAAGAAAGTTTTAATGCAAATAACCAACTTCCTTCAGTTCCAAAGAACAAAAATAATCAGACAAATCGACACCCACAAATTTATAAACTCAACCCTATGAAATAGAACCAGGGGAGCAGAAAGGGCTGAATAACCAGGAACCAGGGAGCACTAAATAATCGGACCAGGCAGCATGTGATACTCGACAAGAGCAAAAATATGAAGCAGGGAGAGATTTTTTAAATCGACACCCACATAAAACACTGAAAAAAAGAGATTTTTATTGGAACACTAAATACGAGTGAAGTGTGACCGGAAAACTGAAAATACGAGCACGATCGGTTAAAATAAAGTGCCAAGTGAAGTGAAGCAACTCACCAAAGTGAGAGACGACGCTGAGACGGCAAGATCGACCTTTGCTTCGGACTTCAACTTCGGAGAACTGGAGAAGAGGAAGATCGCAGTCGTTGATAGTAGAGTGAGACCGGATCTGTAGAGTCTGGCAAAATCGAGCTTCGATCGGCGCTGTGAGAGTCGACCGAAAAAGAAGTGAGAAGGCGAAGCGAGAAAGCAGAGTCTGGCGACCGGATCTGTGAGAGTGCGAGAGAAGGCGCTGTGAACTGTAAGAGTCGACCTCCGGAAGTGAAGAGAGAACGCGCTGTGAACTGTGAAGTGAGAAAGTGAAGACGCGAAGTGAGAGTGCGAGAGCCGACTCGCAGAGAGGGTCAAAGGGGTAAGGTTTTTGCTGAAATAAAAGCGAGCATGTTTTTTTAAAAGGAAGACTGGGTCACTTGGGGTAATTTGGTGGGTCCGGAAGTGAGGTGGGTCTGCCTGTCGTCCGAGTAAAAACAACAGACAGCGCCGTTTTTAGTGTAAATTCGATTATTCAGTTTTAACTGAATTAATTTTTAAAAACAAATCGCACCGAAAATCAATCGAATTCTAATAGTTCAAAAAATAATTAATAGAATGATGGGATAATAGATTATTAAAAATAAATAATTATTGGTTATTTTAGATATTTTCTATTTTATTCAAGTAATCTTTTGATTTGTTGAGTGATTCTTAAGTCTAAGATCAACAAGCTAGGATAGTTATAAATTAAATTAATAATTTCATTTATTTATTTATTTGTAGTATTTACTCCCATACTATCAGTTGTGGATTACCGGGGTAGTTTTAGGAATATCTTAATAATATTTTAAGGGTTAAGGTGTAAAAATACACATGCGCTTTTCTTAGAATAGCGCCCGGTAGCAAGTGTTGTTTTTAGGTGCAAAAGTGATTATGCTACACAAATTAAGTGCAAAAATATCATTTAACCATTAAGTTTGACTTTGGCGTTAAGTTTGACTTTTTATCGACCGACAATGAGCGTGACATTTCAAATGCGCAAAATACACATGTGGTTTGTCAACCGAGCATGAAACACCAATTTTTTTGATTTAATAATTTTATTTAATTACTACCGTACTAAAAAGATATTCAAGATAATGACCTATACTAAAAATTACTTCATTATCTTGAAAAATTATTTAAGATCTGAAAAATATTTCGGGTATTGACTGGTAGTATTAAAAAGATACTTTGAGAATACTTCTTGATACATAAAAAAATATTTCATGATCTTAAAAAATTATTTTAGAATCTTAAAAAAATATGATGGAGTATATTTTTAGTACGTTGAAATATTTTTCATGATCTTAATATAATTTTTAAGATCATGAAGTATTTTTCAGCACCAATCGATCAAGATCCTTTTAGTACCAAATCAATAGTCTAAAGTATTTTTTCAATATCCTAAAATATTTTTTGAGATAATGAAGTATTTTTTTACCTACGTCGATATCCTCAAAGTACTTTGTTTGATCGATCAGTACTGAATATTTTTCATGATCTTAATATAATTTTTCAAGATCATGAAGTATTCTTTCAGTACCAGTCAGTATTCTTTCAGTACCAGTCAGTAGCTTGAAATATTTTTTCAAGACCCTAAAATAATTTTTCAAAATCATGAAATATTTTTCTCAGTATTAACAAGATCCTCAAGTACTTTTTAGTACCGGTCAGTACTCGAAATATTTTTCACATCATTCAATATTTTTTAATATCAATCAATACCGAAATATTTTTTTCAAGATCCTAAAATAATTTTAATTGAAGTAAAATTATTAAATTAAAAAAAAAAATGGTGTTAGGCTCTCTTTTTGACAAACAATGTGTGTAATTTTGCACATTTGAAATGTCACGTCATCGTCTAGTCAGTAAAAAAAGTCAAACTTAACGGTCAAGCGGTATTTTTGCACCTAATTTGCAACCAAGTATGCACTTTTGCACAAGAAAAAACACTGCTACTAGGTGCTCCTCTAAAAATTACATGTGTATTTTTGCACCTTAACCCATATTTTAATACAATATCTTAATTTATTTAGTATCATAGGATATCTTGTTTAAAATATTAAAATATTTGAATGGAGATATTAGGATTATCTTTCAGTTTTATTTGGTCCATTTAATTCTTTCCATTATTTCCGTTATCATCAATAATAATAATGATAATAAAAGATACTTTTATTTTGGTTCAGCCCAATTTTGGATTACCTTTATTTTTTGCTCAAGCAATTTTAGATTACCAAAGTGCCATATGAATTTATTGATTATCCCATGTAACAAGGTATTTTTAGTCTTTTTGTATTGATATTTCTCTTCCTCCTTATCATAAATTTGATTCCTTTAGCATCGGAGGGAAAAAAACAAGCCGAGAAAAAAAGAGAACATGGTGAGACGACGAAGAAAAAGCTACAAAGTTGTTTTTACCATAGACTATCAATGTGTGTGTGTGCAATCGGAGCTGGGATTTAATATTTGAATGTAAAATTGGTGGTGGAATTAAGTATTTGCCAAATAGACTGGAAGCTAAGTAAGGTTTAAGATCCACGTCCCACGATACACAATCAATGCATTGGCGGCCCAAAAGACTGCGCTGTTAATCAGGGGGCAGCAAAATGGGCGGCGGTAAGTTGTCACAACGACACAAGAAGAGGAAATGGAAGCCCTCGCTTGCACGTGAAATTTCAAATGCTATCACGGTTTTTGATAGTTGGTAAAAAAGCATGTTATCAATACTAGTAGTGCGGTGGTATTGGGATTTATTTCTCCCCTTAGATCCTTAGTTCGATCCCCATCCCCTTGCCGCCGCTGTATAAAAAAAAAAAAAAAAAAAATATGCTTGAGATTAAGGCAAACCGGAAGCGAAGAAAGAATAAAAGACAAGCAAACCGCATACGAGATGATTTGGCGAAGTTTTAGAAAAGGTTAACTCGAGACTATGTGTTTGGGGACAATTCACAAATGAATCCGGAGTTCGGCGAAACGGTTGTAACAACCCGACTTTTCTAAAGCAGTATAATTTTTTTTTCTTCTAAACATCATTTCAAAATGATCAGAGTAGTGCACCGGAGCGATTGAGTAACCGATATATATATTAAAATACCCATGGTAGCATGTCTTGTTTGTTTAAACAATGTACAAGAGTGTTTCAAAAGTATAACGAAAGAAGTCTTCACCGCTACTCCTAGGCGTGCCGCTTGTCCTTCTCCTCGATCCTCGGTCCTCCCGAACCCGACGCTATGTTAAGAGCCGAGATCCAATTTACCACATTGGATCTCAGTAATCTAACCTCATGTTTATATACAACATATATGTACGACAGACATTCAAATATCTTGGCAACATTTACTATGATCAGACATAGGGAATACATAATCGATATGTATGGCGATAACAATACAATCGGATGTAGGGTTAAAGCACAATGAGGAGTGTACATAATCGAGATATGCACGGCGTAACAATACAATGGATGTAAGGTTAAGGCATAATGGATAGTGATACAATCGGATGTATGACATGACGTAGAATAATACAATCGGATGTATAATGGACAACAAGATCAAATAAGTAGACAACGGTACAATCGTGAGTACGATTACAAAAGTACAATCGTAGTACACACATGACAAGAGGAAACACACATATTCATACAATAACCATCGAGTTAGTGTTACAAGACGCGAACGTACCTTCGTTGACGGATTACGGTATTTCTAGCACGTTTACTAAAAACTTTTACGGAAAATCGTGAAACAATGGCAAGTCGGGCAAGCAGAACGGCAGCAGTAATCAACGCTTTCGATATCCTATGAGAATAATGTCACTTCCATTAGTAATTTGACATTATAACGGCATTTTAGGTAAAAATTACCATTTTGCCCTATAACCCTACTTGGCGGAATTTCGCCAGCCACTTCGTTACATAGGCTATTTTCTTCCCAAAATTTCGCGAACTTCGACGCATTTATGATTCTTGAAAATAAAGACTAAAATAGCCCTCCCATATGATACCCAATCATACTCAAAATTTAAAGGCTATTACTACCCTCTAACCTTTAAAAGAGCTATAAAAACTACAACTTTTCATGACTGATCCCTACTATGTTTACACCTCCGCATATTTTTTCAACGCAAACAAGGCTCTAAAACATTTGTAGGAATCTTGTCACCTACTTTCTAAATCTAACTAACAATTCTACTAACTACTAAACTAAAAACTAAAGACTAAAGCCCGAAAGACTTAACCGTTGAAGACTTCACGAGCTTCCGCAACTTTTCAACTTCTCTCTCTTTTTCTCTCCTAGGAATTTCGCAAGGAGCTCAAAGAAGATGGTGTGCAGAATTTGAAGGGGGGGGGTATTTATAGGGTTTAGATAAGGCATTGTTTGGCATTTTGGGTTATAAAAACCCATTTTCCCGATCGGTACCCGATTTGCGTGATTTCGGAGAATTCACAAAATTATGGATTTACAACTTTGAAGACAAGTTCTCACTTAGTAGAAATGTCCAAGTTAACCTAAATTTTGATTCCATATAGGTCTCCAACAGTCCAGTTGAAGTTTCCTCGAAAAACGTGTCCGAACGCGTCCGGTGTCGGAATTCGTTTTCGGAAACACTCATCTCTTCAGAAAAATTCACTGAATCCAAATATGTTCATGAAAATTCCCAATTCTTTTCCAAATGTCACAACATAACCTTTTCGTCCTCTTGGCTATCTGGCCTTTTCTCAGAATTTCCCTATTTCGTCTTATTAGGAAAAAGCACAAACGACTTCAGAATTTTCTCCCGGAAGAGTATAACGAAAGACAAAATTCCACTGATCATTATTTTTCCCTGACTTTGGAAATCTCATTCCTAGATCTCTAGATAGGATCCGTTTCCTAATTTTAAAATTACTATTCACAAAGTTTCACTTTAATTAATTATAATATAAAATATTTGCAAGTTGTAACATAATATCTAGATATTATGTTTTGCAAATTCTATCCTATTTTGAGTCCAAAGTTTCGGTCACACATCTGGTCCTTTTATTAAGTTTTCGTTTTATATTTAATTTAATATAAAATAATTATTTAATAATTATTTTATATAATTTCTTACATAATTTTCCTATTGGTCCAAACTTGTATTTAGGCTTAAAAATACCTAAACTCAACTATTTTTCTCCAAAATTTCCAATTAATTAGTAAACATACTTTTACTAATTTTCAACTATTTTCCACTAATTTTTGAGCTTTACATAATTATTTCATAATTTTCTATACTTGTGCTTAAGTAATTTGCTAATAAATACTTAATCACTCAGTTATCACTGCTTAGTAATTTTCTTAATTAGAATACCACATTACCCCTTAACCTTTGCTTTAACATGAGATTTTTCATGCATTCTGCATTATTCTGCATTTTTCCATAATCGCAAGGGTATTATGGTCATTTCCTTACTTTTGAGTATTCTTCTACAATTTCTCCAAGTTTGTAACTTAATAAATTACCTAAATTAGGGACAATATCCTTCCCTATTTTAAATAGATTTTTACTTGCTTCTTTTATAGCTTTCACGGGGTATTTATAACCCACAATGTATTTAGGGACCTATTTGCAAATTCCCAAACGTTTTAGGGACCTAATTGCAAATTATCCAATTTCAAGAGAAATTACCTTAACAACAAGGTAAACTCAATACAAGGTGTTTGAAACCTCATATTCACCTATTTTCCTAAGTTATTTACTCCTCCCAGGGGTATTTTGGTCATTTTGGCACTTTGGCCCTTAAATTCCCTAATTCAAATTTCGGGGTATTACATTTCTCCCCCCGTTAAACAAAATTTCGTCCTCGAAATTTGTACTCAAACTACTACTCGAACCCTGGACTCTGCTAGGCTCTATACACCGCGGTTAACACCACGAGATACCAAAATGTCTCCATGGTTCCCATACACCATGTTAACACAAGATTACCAAAATGTCTCCATGGTTCCCATACACCATGGCAACATAAGATACCTCCTACTCAATGACATGATCACGGTCGAATTTTTAATTACGAAGAAACATTGAATACGTTACGTAAGATAGCTATCTATAAGCATGTATTACTAGATGATTCCCTCCTAAGTGGAATAGTATACCTTGAATCATCTCCTGGAGTCCTTCGTCCTCTGTACATGTTAGTGTGTACACTCGGCTGGTTTTTGTGGCTTTAATGCTGCAACCTTCTCTCGGACAGTGTACACCGATGTGTCCGTGCTTTTGACATTTGAAGCACTGTTGGACTTTCGGAACTTACGCAGTTCCTTGAGATTTCGCTCAATCAATCGGCATGACTCCACAGCTTGAGCCATATTAGGAAACATCTGAGAAACGAGCTTCTCCCTAACTTCATACTTTAGCCCGCATGTCAACCTATTCGCCTTCCAGCTTTCATTGTTATTACTCTTCAGGTATGAAGAATATCGTGACAGGTTGGTGAACAGAGCAAAGTAGTCATCAAATGATTCATCATAGCCTGCTGGATATGAAGAAACTCCTCCTCCTTAATCACTTGTGTTGAGGAGGAAAATATTGTTCATTGAATTTCTCTATGAACTTCTCCCAAGTGACAGGGCAAAACTGGGTCTGCAAGGTTGTAGCAACGCTCTTCCACCATCGATGCGCATCACCGTCGAGCTTATAGATGGCAAGTTGGGCTTTCCGCCTCTCGGCATTCCATAACTTCAAAGATCTTTTCTAGGCTCATCATCCAATCTTCAGCTAACTCATTCTTACCACGGAATGCAGGTGGCTTCAGCTTGCAAAACTGTGTGACCCAGTATTGTGTGGTTTGTATGACTCTCCCTCGTCGTGGAGGTGATTGGGACCTATCAGATCCCTCAGCTTCCTCATCGTGCTCATCACTTTGCTCATCATCTTCTTCCGACTCAGGCTATATCAGTACTCATTTTCAAAATATGCTCCAAAATTTTTGAAAAGGCGTAGAACCTAACTCCGTTAACCGAATGTAATGGTCGAAAGTGTCTACCATGGGGCCTCACCGAGTTCACGGCGACCGATTGGCACACCCACGTAAACTAGCCTTGCCTTCGCACCAAACTCTCCGTAATAACTTAGTCGATCCATGCCAGAAAACCGCTCGATACCAAATGTAACAACCCGACTTTTCTAAAGCAGTATAATTTTTTTTTTTCTAAACATCATTTCAAAATGATCAGAGTAGTGCACCTGAGCGATTGAGTAACTGATATATATATTAAAATACCCATGGTAGCATGTCTTGCTGTTTAAACAGCGGTACAAGAGTGTTTCAAAAGTATAACAGAAAGAAGTCTTCAGCCGCTACTCCTAGGCGTGCTGCTTGTCCTTCTCCTCGATCCTCGGTCCTCCCGAACCTGACGCTATGTTAAGAGCTGAGATCCAATTTACCACATTGGATCTCGTGTAACGGTTAACCTCATGTTTATATACAACATATATGTACGATGTACATTCAAATATCTTGGCAACATTTACTATGATCGGACATAGGGAATACATAATCGATATGTATGGCGATAACAATACGATCGGATGTAGGGTTAAAGCACAATGAGGAGTGTACATAATCGGATATGCACGGCCGTAACAATACAATGGATGTAAGGTTAAGGCATAATGGATAGTGATACGGTCGGATGTATGACATGACAGAGAATAATACAATCGGATGTATAATGATAACAAGATACAATCAAGTATGCATAACAAGACAATCGTAGTACGCACAAAAGTACAATCGAGTACACACATGACGAGGAAACACACATATTCATACAATAACCATCGAGTTAGTGTTACAGTACGCGAACGTACCTTCGTTGACGGATTACGGTATTTCTAGCACGTTTACTAAAACCTGTACTTTTACGGAAAATCGTGAAAAAAATCAACGTTTCAGATATCCTATGAGAATAATGTCACTTCCATTAGTAATTTGACATTATAACTGGCATTTTAGGTAAAAATTACCATTTTGCCCCTATAACCCTACTTGGCGGAATTTCGCCAGCGCTTCCGCTACATAGGCTATTTTCTTCCCAAAATTTCGCCAGAACTTCGACGCATTTATGATTCTTGAAAATAAAGACTAAAATAGCCCTCCCATATGATACCCAATCATACTCAAAATTTAAAGGCTATTACTACCCCTAACCTTTAAAAGAGCTATAAAAACTACAACTTTTCAGCGACTCGATCCCTACTATGTTTACACCTCTCGCATATTTTTCAACGCAAACAAGGCTCTAAAACATTTGTAGGAATCTTGTCACCTACTTTCTAAATCTAACTAACAATTCTACTAACTACTAAACTAAAAACTAAAGACTAAAGCCCGAAAGACTTACCCGTTGAAGACTTCTAGCAGCTTCCGCCTGTAACTTCTCTCTCTTCTTTCTCTCCCTAGGAATTTCGGCCAAGGAGCTCAAAGAAGATGGTGTGCAGAATTTGAAGGAGGGGGGGGTATTTATAGGGTTTAGATAAGGCATTGTTTGGCATTTTGGGTTATAAAAACCCATTTTCCCGATCGGCACCCGATTTGCGTGATTTCGGAGAATTCACAAAATTATGGATTTACAACTTTGAAGACAAGTTCTCACTTAGTAGAAATGTCCAAGTTAACCTAAATTTTGATTCCATATAGGTCTCCAACAGTCCATTGAAGTTTCTCGAAAACGTGTCCGAACGCGTCCGATGTCGAAATTCGCTTTGAAACACTCATCTCTTCAGAAAAATTCACTGAATCCAAATATGTTCATGAAAATTCCCAATTCTTTTCCAAATGTCACAACATAACCTTTTCGTCCTCTTGGCTATCTGGCCTTTTCTCAGAATTTCCCTATTTCGTCTTATTAGGAAAAAGCACAAACGACTTCAGAATTTTCTCCCGGAAGAGTATAACGAAAGACAAAATTCCACTGATCATTATTTTTCCCTGACTTTGGAAATCTCATTCCTAGATCTCTAGATAGGATCCGTTTCCTATTTTAAAATTACTATTCACAAAGTTTCACTTTAATTAATTATAATATAAAATATTTGTAAGTTGTAACATAATATCTAGATATTATGTTTTGCAAATTCTATCCTATTTTGAGTCCAAAGTTTCGGTCACACATCTGGTCCTTTTTATTAAGTTTTCGTTTTATATTTAATTTAATATAAAATAATTATTTAATAATTATTTTATATAATTTCTTACATAATTTTCCTATTGGTCCAAACTTGTATTTAGGCTTAAAAATACCTAAACTCAACTATTTTTCTCCAAAATTTCCAATTAATTAGTAAACATACTTTTACTAATTTTCAACTATTTTCCACTAATTTTTGAGCTTTACATAATTATTTCATAATTTTCTATACTTGTGCTTAAGTAATTTGCTAATAAATACTTAATCACTCAGTTATCACTGCTTAGTAATTTTCTTAATTAGAATACCACATTACCCCTTAACCTTTGCTTTAACATGAGATTTTTCATGCATTCTGCATTATCCTGCATTTTTCCATAATCGCAAGGGTATTATGGTCATTTCCTTACTTTTTGAGTATTCTTCTACAATTTCTCCAAGTTTGTAACTTAATAAATTACCTAAATTAGGGACAATATCCTTCCCTATTTTAAATAGATTTTTACTTGCTTCTTTTATAGCTTTCACAGGGTATTTATAACCCACAATGTATTTAGGGACCTATTTGCAAATTCCCAAACGTTTTAGGGACCTAATTGCAAATTATCCAATTTCAAGAGAAATTACCTTAACAACAAGGTAAACTCAATACAAGGTGTTTGAAACCTCATATTCACCTATTTTCCTAAGTTATTTACTCCTCCCAGGGGTATTTTGGTCATTTTGGCACTTTGGCCCTTAAATTCCCTAATTCAAATTTCGGGGTATTACATTTCTCCCCCCGTTAAACAAAATTTCGTCCTCGAAATTTGTACTCAAACTACTACTCGAACCCTGGACTCTACTAGGCTCGTCCTTCTCGGACTGACTATACGCGTCGAATCTTCACTTTATCTGTCACCGCTCCTCATGATGATCGCGAATTCGTTTTGGTTTGACCACTAAAGATCTTGTCATTTCGTACTTTGATATATGATGTTTCCCCGTGGTTCCCATACACCGCGGTTAACACCACGAGATACCAAAATGTCTCCATGGTTCCCATACACCATGTTAACACAAGATTACCAAAATGTCTCCATGGTTCCCATACACCATGGCAACATAAGATACCTCCTACTCAATGACATGATCACGGTCGAATTTTTAATTACGAAGAAACATTGAATACGTTACGTAAGATAGCTATCTATAAGCATGTATTACTAGATGATTCCCTCCTAAGTGGAATAGTATACCTTGAATCATCTCCGGAGTCCTTCGTCCTCTGTACATGTTAGTGTGTACACTCGGCCGGTTTTTGTGGCTTTAATGCTGCAACCTTCTCTGGACAAGTGTACACCGATGTGTCCGAGCTTTTGACATTTGAAGCATATCGCCTTCCCGCCGCATCATTTCTTTGGAGATGATACCTCCCACATTTTGGACACGGCCGGGTCTCCGGTATTTTTGGGTTGTTCTCGCGCCTAGTCTGGAATGGCTTTTGTTGTCTCTTGGAGAGTCACTCCACGGTGCTTCTCTCTTCCGTGAGAAATTTTCACGGCCGCCTCGCTATAACCCGTGTTTCTACTGTTGGACTTTCGGAACTTACGCAGTTCCTTGAGATTTCGCTCAATCAATCGGCATGACTCCACAGCTTGAGCCATATTAGGAAACATCTGAGAAACGAGCTTCTCCCTAACTTCATACTTTAGCCCGCATGTCAACCTATTCTCCCTTGCTCATCTTCTTCTTCTTCGAATGTTGTTCTTCCTCGGCTTGCCGATCATGCAACCACGTCTCTGCTCTCCCTGCCTTTCTTCCAGGAGTACAGCTATGAGAGCCCCCTGTTCTTGTAGGGTTCTTCTCATCTCCTGTACCTCAGTTTGCTCCGGTTGGTTTGGTACCGAGTCAAATACATGTACTATCTTTATTGGTCTCGAGTTTCATCCGGTGTGACCCGGCTCCGCGTATGAGCTCGCGTGCTAGAATAGAATTAACGTCAGTTACAAACTGGCGGTTATCGAGTGATGCACCAACGGAGGGTGGTACACCGTTGGGGATGGTATACGCAGTACAGGCCGGTACACCGAGTAAAATGACACCGACTAGGGCCTATATCGGTACTTATTTTCAAAATATGCTCCAAATTTTTGAAAAGGCTTAGAACCTAACTCCGTTAACCGAACAGAATGGCCGAGGTAAGTGTCTACCATGGGGGCCTCACCGAGTTCACGGCGTTGATTGTACACCCACGTAAACTAGCCTTGCCTTCGGCACCAAACTATCCGTAATAACTTAGTCGAGATCCATGCCGGGACTCACCGCTCGATACCAAATGTAACATCCCGACTTTTCTAAAGCAGTATAAATTTTTTTTTTTCTAAACATCATTTCAAAATGATCAGAGTAGTGCACCGGAGCGATTGAGTAAGCGATATATATATTAAAATACCCATGGTAGCATGTCTTCTTTGTTTAAACAGCGGTACAAGAGTGTTTCAAAAGTATAACGAAAGAAGTCTTCACCGCTACTCCTAGGCGTCTTTGCTTGTCCTTCTCCTCGATCCTCGGTCCTCCCGAACTGACGCTATGTTAAGAGCCGAGATCCAATTTACCACATTGGATCTCGGTAACGATTAACCTCATGTTTATATACAACATATATGTACGACAGAGACATTCAAATATCTTGGCAACATTTACTATGATCGGACATAGGGAATACATAATCGAGATATGTATGGCAATAACAATACGATCGGATGTAGGGTTAAAGCACAATGAGGAGTGTACATAATCGGATATGCACGGCGAACAATACAATCGGATGTAAGGTTAAGGCATAATGGATAGTGATACGATCGGATGTATGACATGACAGAGAATAATACGGTCGGATGTATAATGCGAGACAACGGTACGGTCGAAGTACGAGACAACAAAGACAATCGTCAGTACGAGACAATAGTACAATCGGAGTACACTCATGACAGAGGATACACATATATGCATACAATAACCATCAGAGTTAGTGTTACAGTACGCGAACGTACCTTCGTTGACGGATTACGATATTTCTAGCACGTTTTACGGAAAATCGTGAAATCTCCAACAACGGCTCGTCGGGCGTAAGAACGGCAGCAAATTAGGATTTCTGACGTCCTATAAGAGTAATATCACTTTCATTAGTGATTTGACATTATAACTGGCATTTTAGGTAAAAATTACCATTTTGCCCTTCTACCCCTAATCGGCGGAATTTCGCCAGCACTTCGTTACTCTTACAAATTTTCTTCCCGAAATTTCGCGAACTTGACGCAATTATGATTTTCGAAATTCTAGACTAAAATAGCCCTATCATATGATATCTAATCATACTTTGAAAAATAAAGGCTACTCTAGCATTACTACTCTAACTATTGAAAGAACTACGAAAGCTTAAAGCTCGGTACCGGAAAACTTACCCAGAGCTTCATTGCGAGAATTTCCCCAGAGCTCCTCTCTCTTCTTTCTCTCTCTAAATCAGCTCTTGCTTCTCAAATGTGAGAAAAACCAAAGGGGAGGGGTGGGTATTTATAGAAAAGGAGGTAGGGTTTCGGCCGTCGGATCAACTTTGTGAGAAGCGATCTGGACCGTCCAAAGCAACTTTTCAAAAAAACCCTTTTTCCCTTCTTTGCATTCACACTTGAACGAAATTCAGGCCCAAAAATAAAGGGTTTGGCCAATGGGAGGTGGCCACGTGTCACCTTCCGAAGCTTTCGAGATCGATTTCTCCGATCGGTGCAGATTCGCGTGATTTCGGAAAAATCTCAAAATTCTGGATTTACAACTTTGAAACCATTTCCTCACTTAGTAGAAATGTCCAAGTTAACCTATATTTTGATTCCATATAGGGCTCCAACAGTCCGATTGAGTCTTTCTCGAAAAACGTGTCCAAACGCGTCGGTGTCGAAACTTGTTTTCGGAAACACTCATCTCTTCAGAAAAATTCACTGAATCCAAATATGTTCATGAAAATTCCCAATTCTTTTCCAAATGTCACAACATAACCTTTTCGTCCTTTTGGCTATCTGGCCTTTTCTCAGAATTTCCCTATTTCGTCTTATTAGGAAAAAGCACAAACGGCTTCAAATCCCATTTTACTATTCACATAATTTTACTTTAATTAATTATATTAATAAAATAATAAACTTAACTTATCAACTAAGTTTTCTATTTTTATTTCTTATTTATTTATTTATTTTTCGTTTTTTTCTTTTATTTTCTGCACTTTCTTTTTTAATTAATTATTTAATTAATTAAATAATTATTTTTACATAATCTCTCACAACATTTTCCTATTGGTCAATTCTTGCATTTAGGCTTAAAAATACCTAAACTCATCCTTTTTCCTTCAAATTTTCCAATTAATTAACCAATATATTTATGCTAATTTTTAGCCATTTATCACTAATTTTGGAGCTTTACATAATTATCTCCGAATTTTCTATACTTGTGCTTAAGTAATTTGCTAATAAATACTTAATCACTCAGTTATCACTGCTTAGTAATTTTCTTAATTAGAATACCACATTACCCCTTAACCTTTGCTTTAACATGAGATTTTTCATGCATTACGCATTATTCGCATTTTCCATAATCGCAAGGGTATTATGGTCATTTCCTTACTTTTTGAGTATTCTTCTACAATTTCTCCAAGTTTGTAACTTAATAAATTACCTAAATTAGGGACAATATCCTTCCCTATTTTAAATAGATTTTTACTTGCTTCTTTTATAGCTTTCACAGGGTATTTATAACCCACAATGTATTTAGGGACCTATTTGCAAATTCCCAAACGTTTTAGGGACCTAATTGCAAATTATCAAATTTCAAGAGAAATTACCTTAACAACAAGGTAAACTCAATACAAGGTGTTTGAAACCTCATATTCACCTATTTTCCTAAGTTATTTACTCCTCCCGTGGGTATTTTGGTCATTTTGGCACTTTGGCCCTTAAATTCCCTAATTCAAATTTCGGGGTATTACACGCACAAAGCCCAAGGATCCAAACCCTAAGGTAATCTTTATAAATAGGATGTTAATCTAAAAGTACACATTCTCTATTCATCATCTTTTACTATTCAACCTCATCACAACACAAACACCTTTATTAAACACCTATTTTTGTATCGAACTACATAGACTTTGATCCTCTAAAGGCACGTAGGCCCTAGAAATTGTTTCTAGGTCAAGTCCGGAATACGAGTCAATATCAACATACTAGTCCATTAGGGCTAGGCATATCTTGTTCTTACACCATAACGAGTGCTATAAAGAGGCCGAATTGGTTGATGAAATTGGGAATGGTTGTATTTTTCTTCATTATGTGAATGAATGAATGATAGCAATGTTAACTGTCTTGTGTACATATAAAATGTTAGGATTTGATTTGTGCCCAAAACCGCCCAAGAAGATGGGAACAAGGGACAAGAAAAGGGGAGCAAGATAAAGGAGGGTAAGGAGTGGATATGTTGGAAGCTGATATCTAGGAAAAAGTTATATAAATGAGAATGCAACAAGTGATTGAATAACGTCCTATTGAAATCTTTACTACTTGATATTTTTATTTAGTTACAAAAATTCTTAAATACGATTTCTTTAAGAAGTGTTTGTCTGATTTATTTTAATTCTCCATTGATACTAAAATGAGTAAATACTAAGTTTATATTAAGGAATTATATATTTTGCTTATTCATTACTTCCAAATGATCCTATTGTGTATTCCATATATTAAAATAGCTTTTAAAATTTTATTGTTTTAATTTATAATGTTAATAAATTCATTAATTTTTTATCTGATATATATCATTTGTTGATTAAAATAGTATTTTTTGCATGGAGAAAATAGAAAAATAATATTTCAAAGTTCGCATTAACAAGAAACATAAGGATAGAAATTTAACATATAATTCAACAAAAATATGAGTTGATAATAAAAGATAAACGTGAAGGTTTAAATGTTTAAATGTAAAAGTAATATTTAAATGGTTACATTGATATAGGAGGTTATTCTCCATAACAAGGGACTTCATTCTTCTTCATGGCATGGATGAGCTAGAGCCTCAAGTATTAGGAGGCTGACTATCCTGCATTAATAATAAAAGAAGAGTTATTATTCTAACACCCAATAGGCGCTTCCACCAGTTTGCGATGGGCCAAGGCCGTCGCATGCATCAAGCCGATGGTTTTGCGACGAGATCGGGTTCTCCGTCGCAAAACCACAGGCAATTTTCCGCCGATTTGCGGCGTAATGCCCGGTTCGTGCGTAAATCGGCATTTGCCACGTAACTCATGTTCCATCACAAAAAAAAAAAAAAAAAAAATTTAAACACCAACGCCTGTCTTCATTTTTCATTTCACTTTCTCCTCTCACCTCGCGTAGCATCATCCCTCACCTCCTCGCGATGCGTCGGCTCCCCTCCTCCTCCGTGCTTCAACCGTTCTTCTCTCCTTCGGTACGTTGTCTGACCAAATAAAATTTTGATTGCAATTTATGATTATTTAAACGTGTGATCTAATTGCTTCAAGATTTGGGATTAAATCTCCTTCACCCAACGCATGTATGATTGATTGATTTTCTAACCTTTTTGTGGCTAAAAATAGCCTAAGAAGATAGATTAGGGGGACACCTGGAATTTGTTGCTTGAATTTCCCCAAATGTCAGCTTAATATATGAATATAGGACTTTGAAAAGAAAATGAACCAATTTGCTAGCTCATACTGGAATTTGTTAGCTCTTGAATTTGTTTAAAAGTAAGTGTTATTTAAAATTTTAATTCCAAATATGATTTCAGTTAATTAGTTTGTCATATTTGATGTATAAATCGTATTTTTTTAATATATGAGATTAATAAGAATAAGGCATTATATTGATTGATTTTTATTATGAGATTTTATATTATAACATCCTATAAATATATATATTTGGATTAGACACTAGAACCATTTTTAGCATGTGGATTAGAACAGTAAACCAAGTCTTTTTACAAGATATAATTTGACAAATATATATATATATATATATATATATATATATATATATATATATATAACACACACACACACACACATATATATATATAATACACACACACATATATTATGACTTATATATTCTTAATTATCACCAGCTATATACATTAAGCAACAATTCAACATATTGATAACCCTCTTCATTTTTCCTAAAATATCTTCATGTTATTATAAATTGGATATATCATTAATTCTAATTTTTTGTCAGAAACATGAAGGAACATATTGAACATATATTGCATTTTTCTTCTTGGTAAAATACATTGCCTTTCAAAGCAACTTCTTTTGCTAATGTTGTCGTCGGCTCACTCCGTTAATTAGTTCTTTAAATTCTTTCCCTTACTTTATTTCCTTTTGGTAATTACGTGTGACTATGCTTTTATTACTAATACTACCATTTGTTTTTCATAAAAAAGAAATTAAGATAAATTGATTCTATATGCTTCTTCTAATACCGCACCGCACTTTGGTGCTCATTTCTTAGAACCACTAATTCCTTGAGATGCCTCTTCCATAAATCCTCATGCCTCCTCTATATGCATGTCCCCATCTTCACAGTGTACTCTCTCGTTGGGATCTGTATGCACACGAGCGGAAGGAATTTCATTTATTAAATCTTACGAATCCCATAGGAGGATCTATCACCAGCGTTTAAATCGGGTTAGTTACTGAACTCGTGTGCGTTCTTTCTCGAACCTCGGTGGGCTACGCCTTATTGCTCGATCAATCTCTAGGAGCCGACTCTACGAATTCACTTCCTCTACCGAGTATCCACACGAACAACCCACCTACCACCGACGGCAAGCGGCGTGCTAGCGCCTTCGGTATCTTCGCGTCTCTACTTTTCTCTCTCGCGGCTTTTCTAATACGTCTTGCAAAATGTCCCGTAGGTTTTAAACCCAATAGGCGTATTATATATTCAAAATTAATCCTTATTAATCTTGAAATTTGAACTTGGATTAAAATAATATATTAATTAAATCTATCCAATAGATCTAATCTAATCTATTTATTTCATCCGAATTAAAAAGTTGCCGATTTAATTTATCTCTATAAATTAAATTTGAGATATGATATCATATCTATTTAATTAAATACGAGATACTATATCTCAATTCAAATTAAATCAGATATATGATATCTTTATTTGGTAATTAAACTGAGATACAATATCTCTCTATTTTTTAGATATTAAATTTATCAAATAAATTAAATATATAAACAAATATTATATGGCAATATTATAATCTCTATTAAATAATATTATTATATTATTTTGAATTTAATATAAAAACAGTTAAAATTAATAAAGTTATCCTAGAATTTAAGTAATTTCCAATTTTACCCCGACTAATTGCACTAAACTCTAATATTATATTAATTATTACTCTCAATACCCAGGTATTCATTAAATCTTGGGCATATCACAAGATTCAATGAATAAGACACTTTGCTCGTGTTGACTATTCTTGTATGATTTTCTTAGGCCCACATGAGATTGGTAATGCGGCAATACTATACCAAATTTCCGCAAGTCGTAGCGGCGCCTAACAAGACATTGAGACTACCCAACACATATGAGGATCGATGATACGATACAACCTATCATACAACCATGTCACGTCCCTTTTGTCACGCGATAATTTGGTCAAGGATGAGGCATGGATAATGTCAACCTCTTGATAAGTGGTGGATCTTGGAGAAAATGTTTGGGGGCCAACTTTATACTCATTAACTAATTAAATTTTTTTGATTATATAACATTTTTAAAATATATTATATTAATTTTTACATTATATTAATTTTACAAAAAAATTTAATGTTTGCCATGATTTCTTGGACTTTTGATATTATGGGTAAAATGATCATAATTGGTTAATTATTCATACAAATATAGTTTTCAGAAATTATAGCACTCTCTACAAAGTTTTTAAATATTTGTACTTTAGTCCCTTAAAAAAAAAACATTAAAAAAAACTAAACATTTTTTTTTGGGGGGCCATATTCCCTGCCCCATATAGATCCGCCCTGCTCCTATTCT
This sequence comes from Acacia pycnantha, assembly GCA_025563575.1. Taxonomy (NCBI): domain Eukaryota; kingdom Viridiplantae; phylum Streptophyta; class Magnoliopsida; order Fabales; family Fabaceae; genus Acacia; species Acacia pycnantha. Next base: position 19,558 of record JAMWYP010000421.1, on the reverse strand, counting down.
TAATCATTACTTTCAGATTCTTGAGTAGTCTAATAACTAAAATGGAAACTCCTTTCCATCGTAGTATGACCATACATTTCTCAGACTCACTCATCGAGGGGCTCAGTATTATCTCTCTACAAATGTGACGACAAATTCCATCTTGACCATTCACATTCCTTTGCATGAAAACCACCGATCCGATCAAAGCCTTTATCATCACCCGGTCAAATGTGACTTTTGACTAGGTCAAAGATCAATGTTTCTCATGTAGAAATCTATGATGATCTCGGAGTCAAAGGGCGTTGTAACGATTATACATGAGATAAACATGACTTAATCCACGCTGACTTTCTCATGCTGGGTCGATCAGAAGCGTCCTTGTACTCTTACAGTGCCTATGACTTGATTCGTATCTCCATACTCATCAAAGTCATCTTGGTCTTATTTCATCTTTGCTCCATAAAATGACCAGACGAGGACATTTAGGATAATCTATAAGATATATCCAAGGATACAGTTATCACTATAAACATGAAAATGAAATGATAACTAAATGGAGAATACTTTAGTTAATAATAAAGTTAAAGTATAATGATCTGCCCTTAGGGCATAATTTCCAACACTATCCTCATTCCTTGGTTGCTTCTTTGTGATATGTTCTTGCATGTGTTTGTTTGTCACTCTCTTGATTAAGTTGCAATTGGTTGGTATACGCGGCTAGTTGTATTGACCACTTATATTTGTGGCATGTTGAGATGTTAATTATATTAGTAGCTAAACCGGATTAGGAAGTATGAAAGGTGATCGTGATAGGAGTTAGATGTATGTAATACCCGGATAAATAAAATGGCTAATTCTGATAGGTGAATATGTGGTTTCAATTTCTGTGTTATAAATATCGTATTTATGAGGGAAAAATAACAAGGGAGTCAAAATTACTAAAATGCCCTTGTGGAGCATATAATGACCTAAGGGAATTATGAAAAATCCTAGGAGGCAGTAAAATAATTATTAAAATTAAGAGAGTATATTGTCTCTAATTTTGGTAATTTAATAAAATATAACCTTGGAAAAATAAAGGGGGAAAAATCAAAAAGTATTATAATGACCAAAATGCCCCGTGAAGTTTTAATATAATGCATGGATATAAAATACTAATGTCAGTGCAAAAGTTGTGAGGTAATGAGTTATTCTAATTAATAAAATTATCAAAAATTAGTGGGTAATTAATTAAATAATTATTGGCTAATTATTTGAGTATTAAACAAAGGAAAATCGAAAGATAATTATGTAAAACCCTATAATTAGTGGTTTATGGCTAAAAGTAGCATAAAATATATTTGCTAATTATTGGAAAATGATGAAAAATATATGAGAAAAAATAATTTTAAGCTTAAAAACATGTATGGACCGATAAGAAAAGTTTGTAAAAAATTATATAAGAAAAGAAAATTATTAAATAATTATTTTATATAATATTAATTAATTAAATAATTAATTAAAACGAAAATAAATAAAAAATAATAAAAGGACCGAAAATCCTTAATGGATAAGGAGATAGGATTTTGTAGATTTTTGATTAAGACATGTGGTATTATAATAGTATTATAATTGTAAAAAAGCAAATAGGATAAACAATAACCGATAGAAATTAAATCCTATCCGGAAAACCATGAATCAAGTTTCTAAAGTAAGAGTATATTATTAATGAGTGTATTTTTATCTCGGACGTGACTGCTTTAGAGTCATTTAGAGATCGGTGGAATATTTAGAGAATAAGACGAAAGCAGAGTAATGTCTGTGAAAAGGCGTATAGTCACAAATTGGAATTTGAAGAAAATAAATTATAACTCGAAATATCAGGGATGAGTTGGTAATCAACTGGACAAATTATGAATCGGAGCTGAATCTTTGTCCCGTAGTTGATGATTAGGAAATGATTTCCGTAACCGACCGTGTTTTTCGAGAATCTTGGCAGTCTCAGGAGAAGACATGAAAGAGATCAAAAATTTAGTTGATTCCAAACATTTCTAATGAGTAAGAAAATATCTTCAAAGTTACTATTAGGATTTTTGAGATTTTGCAAGATTACGCGATTCGGACACCGATCGGGAAATTTTATCGGGTTGGAGGCAAAAAGCAAAAGTTGGTGAACTTGCTTTAATGACCTTGGGAGAGGGGAGGCCGGTTCATGATGTGTGTTGTGTGGAGGAGAATGGAGCTTGAGCAAAAGATGTGTTGTGCTGGTTGGAATTGAAGGAAAGTTTTGGAGAAAATTACCTAAGTTAACCCAACCTTTGCCTATAAATAGAAGGCAAACCCCATGCAAATTCTTCACACCAAATCACAAGAGTGATTTCTAAAACTAGAGAGAAGTTAGAGAGAGAAAGCTATGGAGGAGGTAGCAGGAAGTTCTTCAACGGGTAAGTTCTTCTTGGTCCTTAGTCTTTAGTTCGTTCGGTAGTTTTAGTAGAAATGTTAGTTGGATCTAGAAAGTAGGAGATAAAATTCTATTATTGTTTTTAGGCCTCATTGCATTGAAAGATGCCCACGAGGTAAAAACATAGTAGGGATTAAGTCTCTAAAAGTTGGGAGTTAAAAATAGCGAAGCTCGCGAAATTCGTCGATTAGTAAGGGTAGGGGCAAAATGGTAATTTGTACCTAAAATGCCTCTTTACGGGTTATAGTCATAATAATACCGTTACGTTTTCCTAGCGCTGAGGACACGACTGTACATCGTGGCACGGATGTTGCAAACCAGGGATAACTTTGCATGATAGTGTAGTTGTTATCTTTTGATCATACGATGTACTGTATGGATCTATGTTGTATACTAGTAGATATCCGCTGGTGCATGTATTGTTTATATAAGCATGAGGTTAACCGTTACCCATTCCGATGGGCATTGGACCTCAGCTCTTATTATAGCTTCAGGGTCCGGAGAATCGAGGACGGAGGATGAGCGTAAGCTGTGTAAGCAGCACATGCGAAAAACGCGTAAAGAACCGATCGAGGATATCTAAGATTTGAACAGATAATGTAATGAATCAAAGGTACAGAAAGATGTAATGGCGTAAGCGTATCTAGTCGAAGAGGCCACTAAATTTGCATCATACTATTACCCCACGACATTATATGAAGATGGAGAGGGGTACCTCCCAACGATGATGGCAATGGTGATATGACTAATCGATATCAATATTTAATTTTTCAGCCGAGAGTAGTGGGAAAGCATTGTAGTCAACTCGGAAAGAAGAGATATGCGAGTAACAGAGTAGTACATTCTAAACAACTGTGAAGAGGTCGCCCAATACTTAAAGTAAGATTTCCTTTATTTTTTACTTGTTATGGTAAGTATTAAAGGATTAATTTCATTTTTTACGGATACTTCTCTAAAATTGGGTTTGATCGAAAAATCCTTTGAAGTCGGATTCGAAGTTGATCAATTCATGAACGCCGAGTTTCCTCATTGTTTAGATTCTACTTCGTGGAAAATCAATCATCTCCCCATGATGTTGCGTGAGTTTATCTTATGGAGCCGCAACAGCTTGTTACCCGGTGCAAAAAATATGTAATCAATGGGTATCGGTTTGAAACTCTAAAAGCCAACGAAAATACACTTATGTTGCAATTACGGTGTATGTTGTTGAGGTGGCCATGTTGACGGGGTTGAGGGCGACTACTACGGGAAGTTAATTGATATAATTTAGCTGGATTACCAGTGGGACAAGTCAGTGACTCTGTTTAAATGTGAGTAGTTTGATGACACTTCACGTGGGACAAAAGTGGAAAAATATAGAAATGTTGAGATCTATTGGTCAAGGAGATATACAGTTGGCTATGACCCATTCAAACTTGCTCAACAGGCGGAACAAGTTTATTATACATCATACCCCACATCCCGCCAAGGGTGGAGGGGAGTTACCAAAACCAAAGTATGAAATATTATACCCAAGTCGAAAGAGTCATACCAAACAACTGCTTTGATTCCGCTACGGAGTTAGAGTTGATTCCTATCCATATTGACGATGAGGCACAAGAGATTTACTCTCCCGGCCCCGTCCTATCGAGAGGGGTAGGGCGACATCATTTGCCCCTTTGTAGCGAGAGGGCTTAGCTCTTCCCTAGAGTTGCCACCACTTTATATGTCATCTTCACCATCTAATACCGACTGTTATGGGCAATACAAGGTGTTCCCGCTACTCCCACTTATCCACAAGAAGGGGAAGCAAGTGTGTTTACTTACGATTTCGATTGATTTACATATATTTTGTTTTCTTTAAGCATCTACGTACTAACATTTTCAATATTTCACATTTCTTCCTTCAAGACACTATGTCACCTCTGAGCTGTGTCAAGGAAGCTAGTTCCTCAAATACACTAGTCCTGGGATCGCTTGATCTGCGAACGAGGCTCGTGTGGGATCCATCCTATTTATGACCAAGAGTAAGTTATGTAAAGTTACAAGTAATGTTACGATTGTTTACCTTTAGTTTGTATGCTAATATTTGCATCATTTCCTCTGTCTTCAGGTTTGAGCCTTGTGGTGCAGCAACGAGATTTCATGGGGACCAAATATTCCGTAATTACAATCGCCTCTGGGCCAATTGAACAGAGATTCCTCATAATGTTCTAGGATCCTTGGTTCAATGAGTTTTTGGTAAGTTGTGTGCTTTATGGTTATTAATTTCTTATCAAAATGCAAACTGATTAAGTACTTTACAATTTAGAGCACTAATTGTTCATCATTGATTTCTAGGGAAAGTTTGGTGGTTGTTGACCATTGGGAAATTTGAGAAAAGTTTACAACTACAAAGGAAGCCATGGTTGTCTGATAAGTTTTATAAATGGAGAAATGATATAGGCAAGCAAGATTGGTTCAACCTAAGACCGTAGAACAATTATTTCAAAGATGGGCCACCGATCTCAAATTTAAGGAGAAATGTGAGAAAATAAATTCAATAGGGCAATATTTATTTCATTTTACATGTCTTTTTTGTGATGTATTTTTGTGCTTGTAAGAAACCTATCAGAACCTGTTGCAGGAGAGAGACTCGTAGATTGAGAGCGACCCCACATCCTCTCAGTTCGATAACGAGAGTCTATTCATTCAGAGTTGCAAAGCGAATTTGACAAGAAAGGGAGACTCTTCTTTATGGGTTTCTGCTGCCTTAATGAAGCCTACGAAGTTCTCCTTATCCTACAAAGTGAAGGTGTTTCACAGTAGTGTATAATACATTTAATATTGATTGTTACTATTTTATTCCCTCATCCATGTAAGTGAAGTACAAAAAATAAAACTTACTTCCTAATGTTGTTTTTTGCAGATGAACAGCTTAAGAAGATGAAGGCTATGGTGTGGGGCAAGGTACTCAAGGTTAGAGCCATACAATGTACGTATAAGTTAAAGCTAAATGAGCTGTATCAGACACACGAGATGATGAGGCAGATGCAGCTTGTACTCTAGTCCCTAACTAAGGATAAGGGTACGTGGTCGGTGTTGGGATCCATACACGCAGAAGGATTCTCATCCATTAAATTTTTACAAATCCCAAAGAGGATCTATCAACGAGCGTTTAAATCAAGGTTCGTTAGAAACCATACCTATATGAAGTTGTATGTGTCCTTTGCGAACTCGTGGGTTAACGCCTTCTTGATCGATCAATCTCTAAGAGTCAACTCTACGAATCCACTCCCTCACCGGTATCCACACCGAAACACTCTCCAACACGTACGGCTTAGCTGCTAGCGCCTTCTTGTTTGCATCTCACGTCTTTTCCTCTAGGATTTCTTTTTGGCTTGTCTCTTATTATAATATGACTAGATCAATATCTTTTTATAGAGTTTCTAAAATCTTAATTGGGTCATATTAAAATATTCAAGATTAATCTCAATTAATCTTGGATTCGAATTTTAGATTTAAATAGCATTAATTAAATCATTCCAACGGATCTAATCTAATCTAAAAACCTGCTGATTTAATTTATTTCTATAAATTAAATCCGAGATATGATATCTATCTATTTAATTAAATCCAGATACTATATCTCAATTCAAATTAAATCAAACATATGATATCTTTATTTGAAAATTAAATCGAGATACAATATCACAATTTATTATAGTTATTTAATTTATCAAATAAATTAAATACTATATATAATAATATTATTATCTATAAATAATATCACTATCATTTTCTTAATTATATATGTGTGTGTGTATATGTATATTCATCCTAGATTAAATACAATATTCATTAAATCTTAGACATATCTAAGATTCAATGAATCTGGACACTATTGTTCGTGTTGGGCTATTATTGTGTGCGACCCTGCAGGCCCACATGAGATTGGCAGCAAGCCAATACCGCATCAGCCCACAAGTCGCAAGTAGCGCCTCTAACAAGACATTGTGACTACCCAATTCATATGGGGATCGTTGATATGATACAACCTATCATATGACCATGCCACGTCCCTTTTGTCACGCGATAATTTGGTCAAGGATGAAGCATGAATAATGTCAACTTCCTGTTCTTGACCATTACTTTCTCGATTCTTGAATAGTTTAACAATTGAATTGGAAACTCTTTTCCATCGATAGTATGGCCATACATTTCTCGCACTCACTCATCGAGGCCTAATATTATCTCTCTACAAACGATGAGGGACAAATTCCATCTTGACCATCTACATTCCACTGCATGAAAACCACTGATCCCGATCCAAGCCTTTATCATCACCCTCAAAGGTGACTTTTGACTAAGTCAAAGATCAACGAATCTCATGTAGGAATCCGTGATGATCTAAGGTCAAAGGGCGTTGTGACGCGGTTATACATGAGATAAGCTTATGACTAAATCTATGCAGCTTTCTCATATGGGTCGGTCCAAAGACCTTGTACTCTTACAAGTGCCTATGACGTTGATTCGTATCTCCATACTCATCAAAGTCATATCGGTCTTATTTCATATTTGCTCCCGCATAGATGACTGACTAGTGGACATTTAGGATAATCTATAAGATACATCAAGGTTACAGTTATCACTATAAACATGCAAATGATATGATAACTAAACGGAGAAATACTTTAAATAACATAAATTTTTAAAGTACAATGACTTGCCCCTAGTGGAATAATTTCCAACAGACTCTCACTCTGCACTAGGTGCAATCATTAATTACTCTAATTCCCATTGTCCTAACATGACGCTTATGTTTTGCTTGTGCAAGCGGCTTAGTAAGATGATAAGCAACATTGTCTTCTCCTGGTACTTTGCATAATTTTATATCACCTCTATCATTGATTTCTCTGATAAGAGGAAATTGTCTGAGTATATGCTTGGTCCTTTGATGTGACCTAGGCTCCTTGGTCTGCTAATAGCGTCGCTATTGTCACAGAACAATTCTATTGGATCTGAGATGGTAAGAACCACCCCTAGTTCAATAATGAACTTTCTGATCCAAACGGCTTCCTTAGCTGCATCCGATGCTGCTATATACTCAGCTTCTGTTACAGAATCAGCTACAGTGCTCTGCTTAGAGCTCTTCCAGCTTACCGCACCACCATTCAAAAGGAATACATATCTAGATTGCGATCTTGATCACCTTGGTAAATTTGAAACTCAGCATCCGTGTAACTACATACACAGAGCTCATATTCCAATCCACCATATGCTAAGAATAAGTCCTTTGTCCTTCTTAAGTACTTTAGGATATTCTTGAGAGCAGTCCAGTGCTCCTCACCGGGATCTTGTTTATATCTGCTGGTCATACTTAAGGCAAATGAGACATCCGGTCGAGTACATAACATGACATACATGATAGATCCAATGGCGTGAGGCATATGGAATCTTACTCATGCGGTTTCTTTGATCTTGAGTAGTAGGACATAGATCCTTACCGAGATGGATTCCAGGAGACATGGGCATGTAGCCCCTTTAGAATCCTGCATACCGAATCTATGCAATATCTTGTCTATGTATGTGCTCGACTTAGGCTTATCGAGTCTCTTGGATCTATCTCTATAGATCCTAATCCCTAGGATATAAGTGGCTTTGCCTAAGTCTTTCATTGAGAAAGATTTTCCTAACCAAGACTTGACACTCGCAATGTAGGAATGTCATTCCCAATGAGTAGGATGCCATCAACATAAAGCACTAGAAATACAACTGTCCTCCCACTAACCTTCTTGTAAACACAAGGTTCATCAATGTTTTGAATAAATTCAATCTCTTTGACTACTTCATTAAAACAATGATTCCAGCTCCGAGATGCTTGCTTCAATCCATAAATGGACCTTTGAAGCTTGCATACTTTACTAGAGTCCTCTCGAAGCACAAAGCCTTCGGTTGTGTCATGTACACATCCTCAAGAAGCTTTCCATTAAGGAAGGCTGTTTGACGTCCATATGCCATATTTCATAGTCATAATATGCTACAATGGCAAGAAGGATTTCGATTGATTTGGACTATTGCAACTGGGAAAAGGTTTTATCATAGTCGATACCATGAGTTTGAGTAAATCCTTTTTACAACCACCGTGCCTTGAAGACATTTACTTTGCCATCCTTGTCAGTTTTCTCTTTGAAAATCCACTTGCACCCTATAGCTTTTACATTTTCAAGTGGATCGACTAAGGTCCATACCTCATTGTCGTACATGGATTACATTTCGACTTTATGGCATTTAGCCACCTTTCGGAGTTTGGTCCCACTACGGCTTCCCGATAGGTAGCCGGCTCATTTTGCTCAATAAGCAAAACATCACGACTTCCAAAGAATCAAAAATCCATATCTCCGAGGCCGTTGTCGTGTTTTATCTCGGTCCTTCGTGGGCTTTGTGTTATTTGAGTAGCTCAACAACTTGTCATAGTCTTCTCGTTTTCCATTTGTAGTTCTACGTTGTCTTGTGGCTCTAGAACTTCTTCGGGGTACACCTTACTCCCACTGTTTCTTTTAGAGATAAACTCTTTTTTCCAAAAAGATACCATTTCAGATAACAAACACTTTGTTATCAGTAGGATTGTAGACATAGTATCCTTTAGTTTCCTTAGGATACCCCACAAAAAAGCATTTTGAGGATCTGGAAGATAATTTATCACAGGCTTGCTGTTTAATGTAAACCTCACATCCCTAAATTTTGAGAAAAGACAAACCGGGTTTCTTCCCACCCATATCTCATATGGTGTCTTTTCAACCGCCTTTAATGGAACACGATTTAGTGTGAACGCAACTGTTTCTAAAGCATGGTCCCAAAAGGAAGGTGGAAGATCTATTTGACTCATCATCGATCGAACCATATCTAATAGAGTTTGATTCCCTCCGCTCGTAAACACCATTCCATTGAGGTGTTCCTAGAGGAGTTAGGCGTGAGATGATCCCACAACTCCTAGGATAGTCAATGAACTCTTGGCTTAAATGTTCACCACCCAATAAGATCGAAGTGCTTTAATTGTTTTGCCAAGTTGATTTTGCACTTCGTTTTGGAATATTTTGAACATTTCAAAAGACTCGACTTATGTTTCATTAGGTAGATATACACATACCTACTAAAATCATCTATAAATGTAATGAAGTACAAATGACCTCCTCTCGGAAAATGTATTCATTGATCCACACACATCAATATGTATGAGGCCCAATAAATTAATGGCCCTCTCACTATGCCAAGTAAAAGGTGTCTTTGTCATCTTTCCCAATAAACAAGACTCACATGTATCAAATGATTCAAAATCAAATGAGTTAAGAAATCCACCTTTATGGAGTTTCAAATGTGTTTCTCATTTATATGGTCTAGACGACAATGCCATAGGTAGGTTGGATTCAAATCATTTGACTTGATCCTTTTGGTAGTTTATGTTATAGATATGTCCATTCAATTTTCTACTATCTTTGAGATCTTGCACATTTATACAAATGTGAGAACCACATGCGATCTAATACCCTTGTTGAGGAAGTAGAAAAGTGAATATCTATGAGATAGATACCGAAGCAATATAGACGCTTATCCTTCTTGTTCTTTTCGGATCTTCGATGTAGATTTTGCAATTCCTCTTCCTCGTGAGGCTTTGCCTTCTTGGTTGCAAGCTTAAATTCAGCCTGTTTGACTTATTGGTCTTACCACCGAGCCGTTACCCTTTCTTTTGCCCTTTCCTTTTTTTTCATACTCTTTCCTTTCCTCGAACCATCAAAAAAGCTGTGAGCTTCTTCTTAATGCTCGCTCACTGTTTTGAGCATCCCATGCAATTCGAAATTGATTTCTCCATGTTGTTCATGTTATAGTTCATGACAAACCGGTCATAACTATCCGGGAATGAGTTTAAGATCATATTTGTAGCAACTCCCGGCTCATGGAAATCCAAGCCTCTTAAGGTGATCAATGCAGCCTTTCATGTTCAATACATGAGGACTAACTGATGCACCTTCAGCCAAGTTGCAGGACTATAAGGCCTTTGTGGTCTCTTACCTCTCTTGCCTTTCCCGTTGCTAGAATATTTCCATAGGATGATCAATCATCTTAGAGGCCTCCACATGTTCTAGATCTCTATCGAGGTCCTGGAACCATAGTAGCAGTATCAGCATCCTCCATCCATAGAGTCATCCTTATGCTTCGTATAAGCATCAGTCTGAGCTCTTGGATCATTAGCTACAGGCTCGTCAAGAATGGGTTGATCGATGAGATACTCCTTTCTTTGATGTTTAGGATCAACGCTTAAGTTCCCAAACATGTCAAGAAAGTTTGTCTCATCGAGTTCGTCCTTCTTAAGGACTGGTCGCATTGATGGTGTGGCAAGATTGCTAGTCTATATGATTCTACAACTAAAAGATATGCAAAGTTTAATTAATAACCTCCCACTTGATTAACAACCCTCATCATAATTAGTGGGCTAAGATCTATATTTGGCTTAAATTTAAGTCCGCTAAGTGGGGATGCTTAAAATCAAGTTATTTAGGTAGGCAACCTTTTTGCCAATTACATCACATGTAACTCTTAGATCTTTATGGTATTCGATCATCACATGACACGACACGTTTAATCCCATCTAATGCCTTGAGATCCAAAATCGTTTTGATAATTAATTTCAATTAAGTCAAGACAATAATGAATGTTGAGTATCACCATCACCCACTCTTATCTCACCAAGATAACTCAAATGCATCCACTTTGGTGGAACATACAAATGGGCGATCTAGGTTTTGACAAGTTATTCATTGATTGATGGCATTACGACTTAAGATTTTATTTAGAGGGTATATTTGATATAGTCTAATTAATCCTATTAATTCTACCTATATGAATGCAATCAATATTGTATCTCATATCATCTCTAAATTAATCATGCAAGTTGATCAAATCAAAACATAATTACAAACCGTGACACAACATGGCTCACCTAACCTAAAATCCTCTCAAGCCGACGGGAGGACTTCTCTAAATAATAAAAGGAGAAATACATCAAGAGAAACCTCGTTTAACATACGAGGGGAGTGAGATGAGAAGATAATGTACATCAATAATACTTACAGAAAGGCATGGCTCAGCAGTCATATTTAAATAATACAACACTTGTAAATTCTAGAGCCATGTTGTTCACCATACCCAAACAACTTTGAATAATTAATCACAACAAATATTAATTCATACAATATGAAAGAAAATATCATGAATAAATTATCGAGTTTATATTATATTATATAGATTGATTGATTGAGTTTAATATGATGAATCATATTCATTTCTTATCAACTAAGTCACATTAAATTCACATCTTGATTGATTGATTGAATTTAATATAATGAATCATATTCATATCTTGATTATTGGATAGCATTTAAGATGATGGATCACATTTATTTCCTTTCCTTTCTTCAAAAACGTCCATAAAAATGGCACATAAGAAATCAAGACTTTATAAGAGTCCAACCCTAATTTAAGTGCTCACAAGAAATACTCAATCCAAACTTGAATTGAAAATCCAAATCATAATGAATTAAATTCATAATCTATAATATAATATCATGATTTAAATTCTCGCGCTACTTAATAGATAGTCATGGCGGTCCCGTTTCGATTTTGAAAACATCATATTGTTTTAGAAAGATTGTTTCGTAAAAAATAATTTCAAGAAAAAGTTGTTTAAAAATAACCGTCCTGAGCTATTCGAAAGGATATAATCTTTCAGAAAGATTGTTTCGACCATGATCGAATGTGATCGACCTAGCGTGACCATCGTTTCCGCATAATCGATCACGCGTGATCAATGTCGATCCGAACGCTCGTAACACAACAGATTTGAACATGACCGTCACCTGTTTTTAGAATGTCCGATCCGAATGCTTTAACTACATGAAACGCCGCGAGAACCGACTACCCGTCCGTATACAAACTCTAACGTAGAACTATCGTATAACAAATTTGGTTTTAGCATATATATCACATATAGATTTCGGTTTAAACATATATATCACATATATAATCTCATGTTTAAAACCCAATTTAAACACACCTGACCCGGCTCGATGCTATGTTGGCTATTCTGCGTAAGCGACTCTACAGACCCACATGAGATTGGCAAGCAGCCATCATCGCATCACCACAAGTCGCAAGCACCTCTAGCAAGACATTGTAATTCACCAATTCATATGAGGATCGTTGATACGATACAACCTATCATATGACCATGTCACGTCCCTTTTGTCACGCTGATAATTGGTCAAGCGACGAGGTAATGGATAATGTCAACTTCCTGCGTTCTTGACCATTACTTTCGATTCTTGAGTAGTCTAACTATTGAAGTGGAAACTCTTTTCCAAACGTAGAGTATGACCATACATTTCGACTTACTCATCAGGGGCCCAATATTATTTTTAAATAAGTACCTCTCAATAGATACATCCATCCGCATCAATCGCCAGCAAGCTTTGTTTCAGTGAACAAGGTGTACCGTCAGTAAACTATGACTCGTGAAAATGACAAACAGGAAAGATAATCTCCAAATGACACAGCGTAAGAATGATTTTCTGTTGCAGCTGGTCGAGCTCCTCCACGATCAAAACCTTGGAACACAACTTCCGAAATAAAGTACAAAGCTCGACCAAAACGATAGACACATCGAGAGGAAGCGTAATTTTTATGGCCAGCGGAAGTAACTGTTGCATAAGCACATGTGAGTCATGACTCTTCAGCCCCAATAACCTTTCGAGCTCCGCACGTCAACACATCGTGATATGTTGCTTGAATACTGTCAGAACTTTTATTTTCTTCAACGTCGTGAGAAAATTTCCTTATTCGGCTTTGTCGGGGTGAATTTTTCCGTTGAAATCTGTCATGCTCATCCGCCACGCGTCTCCACGAACGCCCATCTCCCGTAAATCTTTCCTCACTTTGAAGATGATCTTTTGACTTGCCTCGGTACGTTGAGAATCGTGTATAACACATTGTTGCACACATTCTTTCAATGTGCATGACATCCAGACCGTGTCGGAGAAAATTATCTTTCTAATACCAAGAGCAAAGAAGACGCTTATTTTTGCCATTGTGGGCGTGAACCGTAAGCCTGGCAGTCTTTGTCCCTGCCTTTGCAGGATCGTCTTTTTTCCCATACTCAAATTCAAGATCCTGAATCTGCTCTATGATTTATTCACCAGATAAATTCCGAGGAGGTCAAATCAAGGCCGCACACAAGTTGAACAGTTGTCTTCTCGTGCGTGTTGGAGATACACATCGATGTCATTTCGATGCCTTTTGTCTCGGAATGATCATGGACATAATGAATGAACTTTGTTTCATACACATCCAAGGGAGAAAGTTGTAGGGTATCAAAACAACCGGCCATATACTATAACTTGTATGCCGAGATTCCCAAACGGATTAAACCATCTGCCACCAAAGCAAGACGAACATTTCTAGGGTCCGCCGTGAAATCTGGAAAGACTGAGTCGAACAATTTCCACACTTCAGCATCCCATGGATGTCTGAGTTTACCATCTTGATTCTTATCGCTTCATGCCACCTCATGCTCGCTATCTTAGATAACATAAACAATCTTTGTAAGCAAGGTTTTAAAGGAAAATAACTGAGAATATTTGCAGCTTTCTTCTTCTACCTTTTCCCCTTCCGAACTGTCCTAAACCTCGAATTGTAACACTTCTTACAAGTCTCCCTGCGAGCTTCCTCTCCCCAATAAAGCATACAGTCGTTGGGGCAGACATTGATTTTTTCGTAGTTCAAGCCTAATCTGTTAATTATGTTCTTGGCCTCGTAAAGGTTGCAGGAATGTCCGTGTCGGGGAAAACATCTCAAAGTAATTCCAAGAACATCGATATTGTCTTATCAGTGATCCCACACAAGCACTTGATATGGTACAATTTGATCGTAAAATATAATTTTGAGTATTTCTAACAAACCTCGATACAAAGGTTGATCGCTCTCATCCACGAGCTGAAAAATTTTCGAGCCGCATCATTCCCGAAGAAAACAGTGTTCTGACCTTGAACTTCTACTGAAGTTGTTGTCTTGAACACTAAAAGCATTGCAAACAGCTTCATTAATTGGATCATCTTGATCTACTTGATTTCCTACTTGTGAGGTTCGAGGAAGATGATCCTCATATCTCATACCACGTTCTCACCATGAACTTCCCAGAACGTATATGCTTCGTGGAAAGGCTTCATAAGAAGATGTTCCATAGCACCTTCTCGTGTTTTCCATTTCTTAAACTTGCATCGACAACAAGGACACATGATCTTGCCATTAATGCTAGCATGATAGACAGCAAAATCTAAGAAAGATTTCAATCCTACTAAATATACAGAGAACTACGCGCTACCTTGATCCATGACTTATCCATATTTAACAAACAAAGCTAGGATAGAATATAAAATGTAGAGACAATGTTTAATTACCTTCATAGCAGACTTGAGATCTTTTAAATGCAACATGGAATACTTTGTAGTGGTTAAATAACCACTACAACAACCGTTGTAAAGATAAATTTGCAGCCGTTAAAACCGCTACAAATTTGAATTCATAATCCTCGCGAGTTTAGTCGCGTTATATAATCGCTACAACCATCGCTACAAAATGATAACCGTTTAACATTTCTAGTGGTTTGTCATTAGGAACCACTACAAATTGTTGGCGCCTTATTCAATTTGAAATTCAAATTTGTTGCGCTTGGTTCCCCATAACCGCTACAAATGGTTTTTGTAGTGGCTTATCCATTTAAACCATGCTATGCATGTTAAGTTTAACTATTTAGGGTTTAGTGGTTAGGTTTAACTATTTAAAATTTGAGGAAATATATTTTTATTTACAAATTATTAACCTCGTTATTTATTTTACAATATCTATTTTATTTAACTATAAGTGACATTAATAACCTAATATAAATGAATTATAAGTTTTGAAATAATCCTACCAAAATCAAAGATAACAAATATTTAAGGAAATAAGATTCTAAACAAACCAAATATTTAAATGTACGAGAACAAAACTCCAAATGGTACAAAATTGTGCGTGAAAATAAAAACTAGCTATCAGAGCTCGATCATCAAGTCCTATCTCAGGGGGTTGTCTCAAGTGGGGCCTCTCTGGGGCCGCTCCGAGCGGGGCTCTCTCAAGGGGTCTGTCTAAATGGGGGCCGCCTGAGTGGGGCTTTCAGGGGGCGTGTGCACGACTGCAGGTGGTCAACGCCCCGTCATCGCCAAGAACACACCCGGGGAATCTCGTACATGAACGCGAGGAGGAGGCTCGTGTGGAGATGGAAACCGTCTCGTAAGGTAACAACTCGTCAAGGCCCGTGAATAAAGGTCAAAGATCCTGTGTCTGCTCTTACTAGTGTACCAACGGTTGTATCTCTCCCGCATGCACCTATTCCCGGCCTCATACTCGGCCCTATGTAACAACTCGTGCGCTGACTTTCTCGACAATGATCACAATTAAGTCCTCTAATTTTCTTGTCTCTACTGAAGGACCAGGGCTTAAAAGGGCCGGCTCGATGGGCTTGGCCCGATTTCCGCTTAGATATTATCCATTTTTTTGTGCCTATCCTAAGAATATGCACCTTTTACCTATTTTTTATCCTGGACCGTCCAAATGAGATCTAGACGGCTTAGATTTGATTTTTTTGAAATGGTGATTTTCTAATAAAAATTATTTTTGAAAATATTAGTTAAGAGATTATTTTTATTTTAGATTTTCTACCATTAAAATAATTTTTTTAAAAAAATAGAAAAAAAATAAAAAATCATATTCGGGATCGCCTGCATTTGATCCGGACTGGCCCGTATCAAATAGGCAAAATGGTGCCACCAGAACTGGATCCCCATATGATATGTTTGCATGAGAATAATACCTCTTTTTTTTTCAAAGATATAAATTGTTTAATTAATCCAACTTTTTTGTAATATCCACGTCATATATAATTACGAAAGTTGTTGAAGCGATCATGCTTTCTTCTCTCGTGCTTACCGTTGTGATCCGAAGATGTCAACCGCACAAACCGTAGACGTGACGAAGTAACCATCGGGGGTGTTCAGGCGGGCGAAGGCAAGAATTTACCCGATACCCGTCGCGAAAGATCACCGAGCAGAAAATGCAGCCAGCGTCTCTGACCTACCCGATAGAACTCTAACATTTTTGGCAGGGGCAATAATGGGGACAGGCAGCCCTTCCATGCCCAAGTTGTCGATACCCCGCCACACCCTATGTGAAAAAAACAAATAAGAATCGAAAATTAAATAACATCCATAATTCTACACTTTTGAATATTTCAATATAAGTCTACAAATTAAATCTTAAAATTAAAAAGACAACCATATATCTTAACAAGGATCAAAAAAGTCCATAATCCATGATTATTAAATACAAGGCATCAAAAATAGAAATTAAAGCCTTGTAGACATCCAAAACCCCTAGAGGTTGCATCAAGACCCCAAATTGTCAAAAGGATGAAGCATATAGATTATAACAAATAGTGTGTGTGTGTGTGTATTAGGGGTGAGCATGTTTCCAAATGCCCGGTGCGCGCCAGCCAAGTCGGCAAAATTGCCCAACCCAACCCTAAAAAGGGCCCAAAAAAATTTGGGCAGATTTGGGTCGGGCATGGCCGGCATCGTGCAAGGGGTCCCGCCTACCCATTTGGCCCTCCCGAAAATTAAATATATTTAAATAGATATTATTCTATATATATCATTTTATTTAATTAAAATTTTATTATTATGCCTAAATATATTATATTATACTTCATATATCTCCAAAGATTTAAAATTTGTTGGGTGTGAACTAATGCGTCACTACTTGGGCAAGGAAGCCCGCCTGCCCAGCCCGCTTGCCCAACCCGAAAATGGTTAGGCTTTTATCGGATATTTCGGCCGGGCATGAGGCAGGGTCTCGCCTGAAGACGCACACGCACGTGCATGCACACGCGCGTGCACACACACACGCACGCACGCACGCACACGCACGCGCACACACACACACGCACGCACGCACGCACGCACGCACGACGCACACGCACACGCACACGCTGCAAGATAGCAATACACACACACACACACACAAGTAAAATCCAATATTACCCCTACTACTTCCAATCTTACCTCTACTAATTGCACTAAACTCTAATATTACCCATACTAATTGCACTAAACTCTAATATTATATTGTGATTACTCTCACCCACCGCCCTTATTAATTATGGACATATATGGAAAAAAAGCAATTATTGCTCATTAGAAACAAGCAAGTGCTTTATAAAAAGGAACAAATATATTTGGTAGTTGGTGCCTTATAATAAAGACCGGGAGGATGTGACAAATAGGTTATATAACTTATAACAAATATATAATACTATTTTGTGTGTGTGTGTGTGTGCATGTGTGTGTGACAAATAGGTTATATAACTTATAACAAATAGGTATAAGTACTATTTTATTAAAAATAAAAATATATAATATATACTAATGGGTCGTACGGCATACCCGCTCGATGCTCGGCCCTACCAAAAAATGCCCAACCCAATTGAACCCATTGTTCTTTGGGCGGCTTTTCCTTGGGTAGTGGTAGGGCGAATTTTTCAATGGCGCAGGAGAGCGTACAGGACCAGGCATCATGAACAGCCTAGTAACCACAACCAACTCTCTTTAGTATATTGATTTTTTCCATGTGTGAAATTTACAATTTTGTTTGGGGGAAAAACCGCTCTCAATAACATTTGATCAACAGTAAGAAAAAAAAGGCCACTTTTGATTTATTTTTTGATCAGCCACTTTCAATATTATTACTCCAAAATATTTAAATTTTTATTTTATTATATTATTAATTCCTCACCATGTTCTGCGCCAAACTCCTCAATGTGAAGGCATAATTATGCCAACACCTAAAGGCTAAGGGTAGTGTGAAGGCAATTTTGTTATGATGACCTCGATAATCTTGATAAAATAATTAGTCAATGAGACTACTAAAAAAATGAAAAGGAGAGAACCAAAATCCAATATTTATTTCATCTATGTGACAAAGATTTAAATTATTCAAGCTGAAGCCGGGGTATGGAAGATTTGGCAGGGACTTGACTTAAGCATGTGACATTATTCCGAAAGGGCAAAGGCCATAACGTCCTCGTCACGGGGTAGGCTCAGCTCTTAATCAATTAATAGAGTGGGTTGGTGAGGGGTTAATGCAAGGTTCTGAAACCCGGACCGGTCACTGAACCGGTCGGGGTACTGGGTTAAGGGTTAGTGGGTCAGACCGGAGTCAGCCCGGAGTCAACCCGGGCCAGACCGGTGAGGTATAAAAAATTGGAAAATAATTAATTTCTCATCACGCCAACCTAAATTTGACATACTATATATCATTTCAATATTTTAGATCAGTAGCAAAATAATCATATACTTCAATACTTGTGACATATTCGACCTATTCCTAACAATTTTCTTTACAACTTACATTTGAGACAATATATTCATGGTAGCAAAATATAAAAAACAAGTATATGATGACAAAATATTCTCAAGCACGATCTTTTTTAACACCAGAATGTGTGGGAGGATTGTTATACTTCATTATAATATTTCCCTTCATTAACACATCTTCGTGGAAAATAATCAAACACCGAACCTCCTGCGACCAGAATCTCACAAACCAAGCAAACCAAACCTTCGAAATCCAAACCAAACCGAAGCACAACTAAACCAATAGGCAAATCAAAGCCAATATTCAAAAAATAAGCAGAGCCTAACAAAAAGTAGAGCAACCACGACGACTTTAGGAAAACCAAAACGAACCCAAATCAAACCAATATGACATCCAAAAGTGAAAATCAACATTGAGCACCAATGTAACACGAAGAACAAAGAACTAAAAATAAAATAAAACATTCAACAATAATAAACCCAGAAGCTCGCACAATGGAACGAAGCTCTAAATCGAGATGAACAAAGCTTTTTCATGGTTTCACATGAAGAAATAAACCCTAGTGGGAGGCAAAATTTAAATTTAAAAAAAAACCTTAAAAAAATTTGTTTTATCGGGTCGGGCCAGGTTTAACCCGTTCGGGTCACACGGTTTCCACGG